>CAJNYU010002963.1:0-113192 GCA_905331475.1 Rotaria socialis
TTTAAATGAATCTCGTATACAATTTTAGAGAAATGGTTGAGCTACATATCAGTGAAAGAATCTTCATAATCAGAGTAAAGATGCCTGAGAAACTTTGACTTTTATTGTTTAAGGTAAATTTAGCTGACTATATACATTCGCCCCACTGTACAATGATTGATTCTTTATTTGCCCAAAATGGGATGAATCGATAACGCTTTAGGACTCTCGAGGAAACTAGCGTAGAGGCTGTTCCCGGAAAGATTTTGAAAATCCAAAAACAGAACCTTAAAGAAAAATGTTTGCTCTACATAGTTGCGGACCAAAATATTTTTTTTATCTGTTAA
The DNA here is from genome assembly GCA_905331475.1 of Rotaria socialis. Lineage (NCBI taxonomy): Eukaryota > Metazoa > Rotifera > Eurotatoria > Philodinida > Philodinidae > Rotaria > Rotaria socialis. The sequence continues at coordinate 327 of CAJNYU010002963.1, forward strand.
AATGACGAAGATATAGAGAAAAAAAACAGAAAAATGAAAAAAGTCTCTAGATTCGCGCCGCATGGCTCTATAAGTAGATATTCAAACGATACATACTGTAAGCCAATGTGATTAAACGGCCTAAGTAAGTCGACTAATAATAAAATATCTTCTGTTCTAGTCTCGGCCACTGCACGATACAGAAGTAAGTACAAAAATATAAACTTGTTCTGTGCCTCTTGGTTGAGCTGACCGTCATGTGACATTGATGGTGACGCAGTCCGAATCTGCTAGAACATAACTGACCCTTTTCCCCAAAATCTACTCTAAACGCGTTTAGGCGCGTTCGTTTTTGGAACGTGTGCAGGTGCGTCTAAAATGCGTTTTCAAACGCGTTTAGGTCCCATAAATTTTTACATGGGAAATCCTTTATCTGTATTGATTTTTTTTCGTTCACAATTAAAATCTACCATTGACCAAACCTTGTCGTTGTGATTAGAATCTAAATAGTGTTTTTTGTTTATTTAACATCAAATTTATCTTAATCTAAAGATTTTTCTCTTTAAGTTTGTTTTTCGTTCATTTCCTCTCGCAATAATGTTAATCACTAGAGAAGATAATCGTAAGTGTTAAGTAAAATTCTATCGACATTTTAGTAGCCGCCAATCATCACTTGTGTATGTATATGCATATGTATTACAATTGAAAGCATTTCAAGGTGCAACAAATACATCAAAAATATGCAAGAGAGGAAGTGATATACCACATTCATTGATGCATCTTCAAGAAACATTTTACGATCCAATTAATAATTTATATATTTGATCTAATTCCTTCGATATAAATATAAGTATGATATATATTTTCTTATGTATTATAGCCAATACATATCAAGATATTTTATTTTTATTTCATCACAAACAAAAAAAAATATTTGAACGGACATTTAAACGAATAACAGTTAAGGCTAATAAAGCTAATAGAGAAAAGGAGTAGAATATTCAAGAAAGAAATGATAATTCATTGGTTGAGAAAGGAAAAACAGGTTATAACATTCAATAATGAACTGAAAGTACAATAATTGGTAAAGAAAAGAAGGAGTACAACGCTCAATAACGAAATGAGTGCAGTATCTGATAGAGAAAAATAGTACAATAATTGATCAGGAAAAAAACATAACACTTAATAAGAGATGAGTACAATGATTAATGAAGAAATGAAGATTAACAATAATTCAACTTAAATGTCAAATATAGCTGTTTATGCATTGTAATATTTGTCGATCATTTACGTACGCGAAATAAGTATATAGCCATTGGTACAATGAATATAATGGGGGCATACATCCAAGTGCTTTCCAACACATTGCTTGTTAGAAATGATTCAAAATAAAGCGTATAAGTTCCTTGTGAGCGTTGAATTTGATTTTCTAAATGAGCAATTCTTTGTTCATTCTTAATATTAATATCTTGAAGTTGTTGTATATCATTGTTTTTCTGAGCAATTCTTTGTTCATTCTTAATATTTATATCTTGAAGTTGTTGTATATCATTGTTTTTCTGATCAATTAGTTGTTGAAAATTATTGATTATCACGTTTTCTCGATTTTGTGAAATTGGCATTGTTAATCGCTACAATAATAGTTAAAACAATTTAAAGATATTGGAACTTTGCTATTAACGTAGATAACACAGTCAATTTATTTTAATCAAATAAAATTTGTTTTACTAAAAACAAAGTAGAAACATTTAGTCATACTAAAAAGGCCGTGTTCCTTACCAATATCTGTGCTTTACACATCGTATATGTTTGTTATATGAAAACAAGATGTATCCGAATAAATAAGTCATATGCACGTGTTTATATATGCGTGGACATGACGGACGAAAAAAGTAATAAAGAATGCACACAAGCTGTGTACAATGTACACTATGCTTTGTTCTATCAGCCTATTCATGTTACCGAAACGCAGTGTATCAACAGCTCGCAGTTCAAAATTTAAGATCAATGTTTCTATTATGGGATGATGATTCGTAGGGTAAAACAAAGAATCGTTAAAACAGAATTGATCCATGGTCGCTAGAAAAGTTAAAAGAGAATTAAATAGACGACTTAGCGTTAATGCGTCAATCAGATACGACTTCGTTTCACCAATAGAAATCAAATGTGGCGCCTGCTATGTATGTATGTTTTTTTTTCAGTGGAGCATGTCTATTTGAAGAATGCCAACGATTATATTCGTTGACATCAAAATGAACATCGACTGATATACATAGAAACACTGATACTGATCCTTGTAAAGCACTGAAGGAACTTCTTGCGCAAGATTCTTTATAAATATTGTTTTGCTATAGATTTACCAGGTAAATCTTTTTCTCTCCTTTTTAATAATGATAAAAGTTCGTCAAATAAAAAATATTTCATTAAACTCTTGTTTTCTTTTCGCTAAATTGGATGAGTCTTGATTGATTTCTGGGGAAAATTCCATAGATTTTATATGAACTCTTCATCCAGACTTTTTATCTTTTCCAGTCTATCTATCAATTATTAGTCTACGAAGTGGCATGACGCAAAATGATTAGTTTATTTTCAATTTTCAACGACTGCCTACAGAAAATGTTTTAGAGAAAAACCGAGGTCAAGCATTGTGTCACAGAAACGAACGGGGCTAACTGCGACTTCGGTGCTAAAATGATTAATTAACAACTTTCATTATACACTTTGGTTGTGAAGGAATGCATAACGGCAAAATGTATATCGTGTCCTGTTTTTCTACTACGTTTAATGTTAAATTTTAACGTAACTTTGCCGCTGTCAAATGGCTACTAAGTAATGAAACTTTATAGTACCATTCACTATGCCTCGAAGGGTATTTTACCTGATCTCCTACAATAAGATCAGGTAGGAATCGCCACACCCCAGTTACGTCAGCTATGAATATAACGCGGTTTTGAGAAATCGTTGTTATCAACCTTCTGCAGCTTTACAAACCGCATCTTTTGAAAATCACGGTTTTTAGCATTATTTCAGGAGACGAATAAACGGTCTGACTGCTGCGATTAACCGCACTTTTTTTGTGAAATTCTTTTCGTGAATATTACATCGAAATCAATTTATCACTTATTGTCTTACACACATATTTACCAAACTCTATCTCGAATCGAAAGTTCAAATACATATGTTGAAATTAAAATAATCTTTCTACCTTGTCGATACATTTTGTGACTATTTTAAATAACTTGATCTCTTATTCATCTATCGGCNTTCACAGTATAGCTAGACTTTTCTTAAAATACCGGCACAATGTTGCCAAATGACAACATCCGGCCGTAAAGGGTTAACAATCAGATGTCAAACGAAGGTTCTTCTTTTGAAGGACAAATTGCGATCCACATCTTTATTTATATGATTGTATTTATATATAAGTTCTTCTCATTTTCTTTAGCCGTGCGTCATAAATTTGTTTCCTATCAAATCATATAGCGCATTTTCCTTTTTTCTAAACTTGTTTCAATGATCTTATTTTCTTCTTCATAATATATGGGATATTTAATCGTATCATTTTCTCTCTTCTGCTGTTACCCTATAATTACATAGTCTTTATACTGTTGTGAAGAATCTAAATATATCGAGATACATTCAGAAATAAACTACAAACAACATCAGATCTCAGCATCAAGAGACTTCTGATAAAAACTAAGAAATCGAAACCACAATCAATACAATTACAATAATAATAATGCAGACGTCAAATGATGATAGTGTGAATAAAATAAAACCTGCATGTTTTGATTCAACTCATAGCTTTCTATTTGGATATTTGTAAAATAAACGCACTAATTTACTCAGTTGTTTACCAAATTGGCACTGAGACAATATGACGTCGATTACTTTTAGCTGAATTTTTAAAATCATGTCCACTTCAATAGATCATGTAATTCTTCAATAATAATCGATTGAACATGGATTTGAAAATCTTGACGATTCCGAGCTCTATTAATGTTTCTGATCAAGTTGAAGAATTTCAGTTACATAGACTTACCTATGACTTACGAATAATTATTCGTTCGGGCTGTCTAATATGAAAACTTTCTGACTGCGCACAACTATTTTTGATGATAGACGTTTGGAAAAGTTTTAAATTTACTTCGACCTATTGAACATAAAAGACTTTACCAAACGACATAAATTTCACACACGAATGCAGAAGTTTTATTTTATACATCTCGTTAGTGTTTGAAATCTCCATAGAAAACAAAATCAAGTTTTTCGTAATTGAAGATGACAATGGATAAATATAAATGCGATTTGTCTTGAGTTTCAAAATCTCTATTCGCTCAATCTTTATAGGAAATGTATTTTACTACTCTATTATCCAGCGCGATACTTTTAATCAAGCAATTGTCTAACATCAAAATGAAGACTTCTGCTTCACTAGCTGTAACGATTGTTACAAACTCAGGAAGAAAATGACCGCAATGTTAACACAAGCATTCTCTCTCTCACGACAGAAATCGTCACATTATAGACGATTGTTGCCGAGATTCATTTGTATACACAATTAGTTCAAACGTGAGTGTGGGTCCTATCAGATCACATATCCACACCGACACGCACTCACACCCACACCCACACCCACACCCTATATTCTACATAATAGAGTTTCTTAGAACGAAATAAACTATTATTCATATCAAAAGAGCATCTTTAGATGATTCTCTTTAACTTATCCATGAAAATAAAAACTTTCATGAGAATATGCAACAAATGCTATAGATCGGTACTCTATTTGTAAATAACGTAAAAATATAAAATAATCTTAACTTTTAAATTAAAAGAAAGAATAGTGAAATCATTTTTTTAAGAATCCTTGCTAATATTCCGTACTGCAGGATCGAACAATTATTCCTGATTTCGCAACATCCTTTAATCCAAATATAAATTTAATGAAAAAAAAGGCTGTAAATAATTCATTGTTTTAAATTGTTTGGTTGTTATTTATAACATTGAATTGGATTTGTATAAAAATGATAATAATCACTATTAATATTCTTTTCCTAAAAAGTCTTTTTTTATTTTCTTTTGAAAAAAGAATCAAAACAAGACAAAGTTTATTGAAAATCAAATCAACGGAATGATCTTGTTTTAATAATGAGATGTCCATTGTTGAGGTAATTTTTCTAGTTGAATTCCTTGTAATGAATGTGTAATGCGTAGGAATTCGATCATTAAATTTAATCGAACTGTTGATCTTTGTCTTATAAGAAATCGATTATAAGCTTCTGTTTGAATATCAATTAATCGATTACATTGATCACGTATCATTGCAATTGTTTTATCAATATTTACTTGTGAAGATTTTCCTAGAATTCTTTTCAATGCAGAAAGAAGATGTTTTCCATAACAAGCACAATAATGATCACAACTTTCATTTTGAGTTACAAATACATTATTGTAACCTTCAGATGATGGCCATAAACGACGATCAAGACTAATTTCTTCTTCATCTTCATCACTCGAATTAATTTCACGTAATAAATCAATGAATAAATTCACAACAAGATTAACAAATAAATCACTTGTTGAATATAATAATGCATCGCATGTAAAATACTCAAATAAAATATTTTGCGTCAAATAACAATTAGCACCAAATACACCTAAAATAAAAATTAATTCACTAAATAGAAAAACATATCAAACAACTGAAAATAACCTGAAAGACGTTGATCGTCAATAATCAATGGAGTAACTTTGATAAATGTTTCTCGAACAGCATCAGATGGAAATGAAGATAATTTCAAAATCAATCCCCAATATTGGCATTTCCTTTCCGCTGAGATAAAATAAAAATAAAAATAAAACAGAGCGAAAAAGATACAATCTTTACCGTTGCATGAATTATATAAACATGACCGAGCTTTACTAAGAAGATTGAGAATAGCACAAGCGCATTCATCATTACTTTCACCATTAACAAAATCATTCATTCGATCATAAACAAGTTTGATTAAGTCTTCGTCATTGTTTTTTGATGACGAACATAAAGGCAATAGTTCACTAATTAAATTAAAACTAGCTGCAAGACTCATTGGACTAGAAATGAGAAGACTTTGTCTTTGTCTTTCTTTATTTTTTTTTAATAAATAAATATTACCGTCTTAATTTTTCAATCAATTCAACAATGCGTCTAGTTAAACGTTCATAGTTATGTGTTTTATCATTGATTTTTAAAAGTAATTCACATGCCTAAAATAATTTTCTTTTAGAAATTAAATGAAAAAGAATATAATTTGTTTTTTGAATTACTTTAGTATAGAGTTGTTCATTGAATAAATCCATAGTTAATAACAAATCTGTAACCCATTGTCGTAGATTATTTTCAAATAATGATAAATGGTTTTCTAATACAAGTGTTTCAACAAAAGATAATTCTGTTCGAGTTTGTTCAACAAACATGAAAAGTTTGAATTGAACTTGAACATTTTCAAGACGAATTATTAAACGAGTCAATATACGAGTTAAATCATCACTTCCAATTGTTACTTTATCAGCAGTTTTTAATATGTTGCTCATATAATGAGTTATACTATTTGTTAAATCATTTGAAGCGATTTGACAATGTATGTTGTATAATAATTCCAAATAACAGCATTGTGTTAATGAACAATTATTTCTTCAATTAAAAAATGAGAATATTATTTTAAGATTTTCGTTCATTATGATCGATGAATTAAAAATAATATAATTCGATTACAACACGATAATGAAAAAGCAATATTAAAAGAGTCGATGTGTCTCTTATAAAATTCATTTCTCGCGTTTGATTTGTGTATCTCAACAATAGACAATTAGAAAAAAGCAGTCTATGAAAATACTTGAAAAATTCACACTGAAAAATCTCTTTTGACGTTTCTAATGATGCATTTTGTTTGTTTTTTCTGTGTATATTAATGTCATTAACAAAATAAAGATGTTTAATTTATTTCATTTGGAATTCTTAATCAATTTTTAGATGAAATAATTCTTGTTTTTTTTTCTAGCACACTTTTATGTATTAAAAGATTCTTGATTGAAAATAAAAATTGATTGATACTATTTAAAATCTCTGACTAAACTGGTTCAGTACATTGCTTTTTCTATTTCTGTTAATAATAATCATTTAATGCTTGATAAAATAAACCAAACAAATAAATTTACTTTCGAACAAAGAAAATTTCTTATCATGTCTAAATAAACTTTAGATAAAGTCAGTTTATACGTTTATCTATCAACTTTACTATTTCTGATAATATCATTTCTTAATTCTTTTTATACTGCAATATAATTAACAAAACAAACGAAGTCATTTTATGAATTCTAGTAAGTAAAATTAAAACAATGAAAATATTTATACTAACTGATAGATACACCATTCAAGTGATGAAAGCATGTCTTGTAAGTTAAACGAAGAATCAAATGTAAATTGAAGATTATTCTTTTTCATTGATTCAAATATAGCATTTATCTAAATGCGTAAACGAAAAAGAAAAATACTGGATCGATTAGATATTTAATTAATGGAATACTTGTAATAAACGGCCATGAAGAGAATTTTGTCTTATTTTATCTTTTGGTTGTTTCATTAATTGGCTTATTTGTTGATTAATTATAGTTGAATATTGATCATGATGAATTAAAGCTAAAAGAGCTTTTGATGAATGTTCTCGTATACGTAATAAGGGAGATTCTTCACATCTATTGACGTTAAAGATTAAAATCGTGGTTAGAAATTCGAAAATTTGTTTTTACTTAATAACAAATGGTAAAAGTTTATCTAATGTAAGAGAACAATCAATGCCATCAAGTGGACTTGGATAAAGACGACGAAGAATTAAAAGTATTGCAAATAAACATGATGATGATAATGATTCTATTGATGATCGAGTACTTAAAAAAGTAAAATTATAGAATTTTCATCATTATTTTATTTATTCAAATAAAAAAAAGAACCTTGTGGTTTGTTGTAATTGTTGATAGAATAAATGAAATAATGATGGATATTTATTAAAGAATTCTCTTGACGTCATACTATTTTTCTTCGATAAATTTTCTTCACCATCTTTTGTTTTTGATGGACCAAAAATTCTTTGAACTATTGTTGATAGTAATAATGTTGCACTATTTCTTATCATCCATATCGATGATGTAAAACCAGTTATCGATAAATGAAGACCACGTTCAATATATGGAAATACATCATTAGCAAATCGTTGATTACGATAAAATGAACGAACTGTATTGTATGCATGAATCTATTGATAATTTCAATCCGTTTATTTAATTATATTCGATATTTATACTTTTGACATTCATTGTTTTAACTTTACTTTGTCATCTACTTTTCAATTCATGAATCATATTTCATCAAGGTATTGAGTTTGTAGATAGATAAATAACAACTCAGATTATTTTAAATAACTCCAAAAAAGTATCGATACGAGGAAAAAATTAAATTAATTTCAACCTATTACCCTGATCTTTCAATTAGAGATAAAACTTGGTAAATTTTCATACTAAACAATGAGAGATCGATTGATTTCAACGTAAACAATTTTGCAAAAGAAATATTAATTCATTTTGTCTGTTCAAATAACGAACCTTCTTATTAATAATTTTCTAATTTTAGACTATTTTAGACTATTTTTGTACATTAATCTGTGTCTCTCTTTATTACGTTATAGGTAGATTATTGAAATACTATTGATGAAAGATCGATTAAAATTCAAACTGATTTTCACCTTACAGAAATAAAAATCAATATCTTAATCATGGATTTGGTGACTATATTGCATTGAAAGAGAATTGTATCATTTTTTTTCTTTTGTTGCTCTATACAGATAGCGTCTCTTATTTCTCATTACTCCATTGTTGTCAATATTCGTCCTGGATCCAACTATTGAAAGATATAACTTATCTTTCAAAACAATAAACTATGAAAAATAATATTTTCAGTGTCTTATATAAATACCTTTCGACTATTTTCTAAAACTTGTCCATCTATTTGTATTGTATCAGGATCATTTTGAATAATATTTAATAGAGTTTCCATTAATTTAGCAACATATGTTCTTTGTTGTCCACGTTGTTTAATTGGTTCATCAGTTAATATCGATTGAAGATAAAACGGTAAACCACCTGATCGTCGTGTTAAACATAATTTATTTTTATCAAGATTATTTTCTTGAACCATTTTTATTCCATTTTCAATCCATTTAATTGGTAGATTACATAATTCATCACAATTTGAACTAAAATATTAAATTACAACAAGAATGAATTCATAGTTAAAAATAAAACCTCCAAAGTTGTTCACAAATAATAAGAAAACCTGTATAAGCTAATTCATATGCACCACAATGACGAGATTTTAATAATTGTTCCATATAATAATTGCATATAATATGAACCTAAACGAAAAAGACGACAGAAACGAATAGATCATTATTTTCATAAGGAAATAATCAACTTGTTTTAAATTAATAAATCGATACTGATTTTCATTTTGAATATATTTTATTCCAATTTGTCCCAAACGACTGAATAATAATGAAATTTCTTTAATTGTTCTCCAACAACATACTAATAACATTTGTGATGTTATTTGCCCATTAGAACTTTCATCTTCATCTTTGCCACTTACTATAGAAAAAAGAATCAGCCGAACAATTTTTTAAATAAAATTATAAAGTAAATGACAAACTATCAGTAAGTTCCATTGGCATCATTCCTTCAGGTGATGATGAACTAACTATTGGACCAGTTATTGATGCGATCTCTAAACATATTTTAATTAAATGATCAAATACAATTCTCCATTCGTTTATTTGTTTTTGATTGTTATATCTAAATAAAAATAAGTTTTCTTTTTATTTTCTTTTATTTTGGCATAAAAATGTCTATATTTACTTATCATGATGAATAATGGTTAAAAGTGCATTGATTCCACTTAAACAACCATACATAGGCCCATTTTTTGCAGCTTGAAGTAAATTAATTTTTGCGTGTTGAACTTCACTATCTAACCTTTTAGTTATATGATTAATTAATAAATATATCTGATCATATTCTTGTTTGATATCACAATTTATTAATTCTGGAAGATTTGTAATATTTATTTGAGCAATACATTGAACAAGTGTTGCACCACTTGCTGTTTCAGGGGGTTGTGTACTAGATAATAATTGTAGTATTCGATCAAATAATGTTCGAATTCGAAGGTCATCATTAATGTTAGTGACCTATGTTTGAAAATGAAAAAACAAAAAAAGCACGAATGCTTATCTTTTTATCATTGCTTCTCGTTGTTTTAGAGTATTAAAATATCTTTTTTGTATTGGATTTCGGTACTCATAGTTATTTGATTTACTTCTCGATTACAAAAAGCAGAGCGAAAATAAAATGCCATTGGAATGTTTAAACAAAGATTGGATTATTGAACTGAATATTCGTCCAAATGGAATGTCTCCTATTGACCCACCTTTGAATGATCATAATGAAAATTATTCTCGTCTTCTATCATCAGTATATGCAATGACGTCAGGAGAACACCTTTTATCACGCAATATAGATTCTGATGTTATTGAACATATTCAAATGGAAAAGGAATGTTCAAAACAAGATGATTTAAGTTTAGTTTGGTCCGATGACGTTTCATTAGCATTATGTTTTTTAGCAAGTTTAGCTCATAATGGAGAATATTCTCAAGAACATTTATTACAACAATATTTTCGATGGTGGATGAATGGGTAAAAAAAATAGTTTGATATTTTTATTTTCTATTTATTCTTAATTTTTATAAACAAACTAAAACTTTCAGTTATATGTGTCCAACTGGTCTTTGTTTTACTCCACGTACTCATATTAAAAAGATTATTGATTCATTCGGTGAAAGTCTAGCAACTCAAGGATTAGGTCTTGAAATCCACATGGATAAAAACCCACATAAAATTTCATTGAAACCTGCAGCATTAATTCAAATGTCTCCAATTAGCTATTTTTACTCAAAGCATTCATATTCTAAACGTGTTGAAATTGTCAACGATTGTATTAAACGAATGTTTGGAAGAGAAACATCAACGGATGTGTTTGTTGCTTATATTGAATTACTTGCTAATGCTCTTAATGGATTGTCGAAACAAGAAAGTATTAATTTGATTAAATTAAAAAAGGATTCAAATGACTATATAAATAGAATTTTTTTTGACCTAATTGATTTACTTTTAAATGATAATAATAATATTGAACAAGGTGTTCAACTTGCTTTAGAAAAACAATTTATCGAACGAAAAGAATGTCAATATCTTAATCCTTTGGATTCGAATGAAAATATTCTTTTAACACTTTATTTACAAATAAGTGGTGCTATTTATAATTCGATTCCTGATCAATGGTTGAATAATATTTATGCAAAAAATACAATTGAATCTTTAATCAAATGGATTATTTATCAAAGAAATAAAAACTTACATTCATTTTAATTATGATTTCAAGAGAATATTCACGTATATCTTCATATGTATCCCATAAGCAATTGAATAAGTTTTCCATAGATTTTTTTTCAATTAATTCGGTAAATACATATAAATTTAGTTTGTCTTTAGAGAAGAAGAAAACAAAAAATTGATTTATTTTTCATTTATAGAAATAAAACTGAAAATAATGAAAATAACTTACGGCAAATAGTTTCTACTCCTTGATTTCCATGTAAATGAATTAACCAATGAAGAATTAAAATTGATAAATGCCGTTGAGAATAGGATCCTTCCAAATATAAATTAGAACACGACCAATTAATTAGCCAATTTAAATAATTCTTAAGAAAAGAAACAGTTCTTTTTTTTGTTGTTGAATAAAACAATAAAAACAAACTCGATATCGTTCTGTTAAATCATCAAAATCTTGATCTTTTTTTTTTAATTTCTGTCTTGCACAAAATAACCAGCTGTCTTTTACGCGAATAAAATGCTAAACAAATAGTAAATGATTTAAACGGTTAAAATAACATAGAATTAGAAAATACTTTTTTTAGTAACGATAAAACTTGATTTCGAAACGATGTTGAACCATTATCAACATTCATTTGAAGAAAATATTTTATTAATTCAAATTCAATTTTACTTAAATATTCTGTTGTTTTGGGATTTTCACAAAGAATAAATAAACAATCAAGACAAATCTAAATGGTTTGTAATTTTTATGAACAAAAATTGAAAAAAGAAAAGAAATATGCCAACAAACTTGTTCATCTTCACTTGTTATTCCTTGTCGAATTAAATCATGTTCAATAAATGGACAAGATGAAAATAAATTTGGGCATAAACCTAATGTTCGACCAATACGTGTACAAACAATTAATGTACGAGGATTAACTTAAATTAGAAAGAAATTTATTCAAAGAATTTTTATTCATCGTCAATCAACCTGTTATTTCTTTTAGATCTTGTAAATATTCTGGATGACCTTTGAGAATTTTCGGTAAAATATACTGACCAAAATATTTAATTAATTAAATTAAAAAAAGAACTTTTAAGATGATTTACTTCAGCAATAAGAGATCTATGTAATGGTGTTGATGTATCAAGTGCATCAACAACTGGTTTCAACCAAGTTTGTTTCCATATCTCTGTTGATTTTTCTTCTTCTCGATGTTTATGACATAAGACACAATAGAGATAACTTGCCTTAAAAAATTCTTTGATTTTAAAATGAAAAATATTTTATTAAATAAAATTACTTCTGATGCTAATCCACGATCATTCATAGCCATAAGACATGATTCTGCTAATTTTAAATTCCATTTAAGAATATCACTAACAGATACATATTCAAGAAGTGTATGATAAGCTAATGAACATCCATCTTTTTGCCATGGAAGTTGTTTTAATAATGTTAATTGAGAGTCAATAATTGACTGACGAAGATCATCTAAAATACTCGAATTTTATTTAAAAAAAAAGATTTTTCAAGTATTTATTTAGCAAAAAAACGGATAAAGTGTCGAGTCAAAATTATCATTTCAGACTTCGAAGTATTGCTAATTTTATAATTTATTTCTTATGAACTGTAACAATTGAATTTATCATCTTAAACTCAATTCATATCAACATTTTCAATTCGAGAGATTATGTCAAAATTATAACTCAGTATGATGATTAATACACTAATGTTATTTTGTGAGTCCAAAAATCTCAATCTATGGAAAATTTTAAAAAGAATTTTCTATATCAATTTTTTTTCTTTTTAAAACGCATTTATTATTATAGATCAGTCAAATTTGATAGAAACAAACTATTTTCTTGAAATAGACTTTTTTAGATTGAATAATTCATTCTCTATTTTGATCACTATTCTATACTGGTATGTTTCAAAACTGACGGATTACGGAATTGTCATTGCCATTTTATTTCTCGATACATACGATTGTGAAGCATTAGTAATAATTATAGAACTAGAAAAGTACTTTCTATCGCAAAAATAATCTTTGGTGTTGTTTTTCAAATAATACATAAGATAATTAATAAATGATGCTATTCTATACGTTTCTGTCAACAGAGTAAAGATTCAGTTATTTTGAAATATATGAATTAACATACTATGATTCATGCTAATTTTGAAAGTATTTGAATAAATATTTGTTGAACAATGTCGAACAGTCTAAAACAAAACAAAAATAAACATAATAATAATTTTCTAACAAAAATTCAATTACTTCAACATTAAAACTAAAATGATCCCAAGCAAAAGCTAATAATTTGTCAATTATGTTTTCTAATGAAGCTATATGAAGATTATGCCATGACGAACTAAAATATATTTTTATAGATTAATTTTAACTGAGTATTTTTTTACTTTAAAGCTTCGGAATAAGTTTCTAATGCTTTTGATATTCCAACCATAATGGTCGCATCACGTCTGAAACAAAAAGAAAATAATTCAGCAAAAAAAAAGAAACTCCTAAAAGAAAAACAATATACGTTTTAAAAGCGAGAACTTCTTCTAATAATCGAACAAAAAAATTTGTATCAAGATATTGATTTATTATTGTTGTTTTTATCAAACCAAAATATAACGCTAATCGAGACATTGTCACGCAAGTGACTTTTTTCATTTTATCAACCTACAAAAGACAATATAGCTATATAGAAAAAATTGACACAAAGATAAACAAATCCGACTTTTTCATCTGGTGATAATTGTTCATTTTCTTTCAAAAGATGCCAAACTAATGAACACGTCAAGCGAATTTCTAATGTCACTCGATTTTCTAAAAAAAACAAAACAAAATTTGTTTGGTTTAATTTCATTTGAGTAAAATAAATAAACCATCGTTAAGCATTTCGTGAATAATTCGAGATATAATTCCATCACTTTCAAGTTCATCATGAAATTTAGGTAAAAGAAAAACAACCACTTTCAAGTAATATTGAAGTTGTTGAAAAAGATTAAATCGATGATGTGGAACATTTGTTAATCTAAGTAAAGAAAAATCTATTGAACAGATCTTCATATCTACTATTTTACTAAAATTATTTTCATGTACAAACTAATAACAAAAAAACGGAAAAAATAATGAATAATTCTAATCAGTAATATTTTCTTTGTTCTTCTTTTTTGATGAGAAATAAAGAATTGAAATAGACATGATAACGTATATTATGAATCCCCTAAAAATCATCTTTTGATTATGCTTTTATTTTACATTATATAAATCTAGATATTAATTTTGCTTCGTATACTGTTCAATCATTTGTGATATGAAAACAAAATCAAGGATTCTTCTACGAAATTATTATTAAAATTATAGAAAGATATACATTATCAAAATGCAAAGTTAAAGAATTCTAAGCAGTTGTAACACAATGGTTCAAGTGTTTGAATGAAATTCAAAAAGAAATATAAACTCTTACTGTATATCAGACCAAATTTCTTCACCGATTGAAATCAATTGATTAGAAACTTAAATATGAAGGTAAGGAATTATTTTATTTTATTTCACTAGAAATACTCACTTGTATCTTTTATATTGAATACACAAACTAAGCCTAAAAATACAAATTCAATTAGACTAAAATCTTTAAATAAATCGAAGTCAAATTACCAAATGGGAAATTTTCAATCAGATAATTTAACATAGAAATATATTCAATTCTATGCTGTTTTCCTTGTCGTTTAAAAAATACTTCTAAACGTTTAGTACATTGGTTAACAACATTATCATATTGATTTGTTTGCAAATAAGAAAAACCTCTAAAATAGCAAATGCAGAAAATTTTGTTTTATTTATTTCGATAACTTTTCAAAAAAAAAACATTTGCTTTTACTTGACAACACATTTTCGTAAAGATGTATTTGGTGGATCAGTTGAGGATGAGATAATTAGAATATCAATTAATTGTTCACATAATGCTTGAATATCATTTTGATTTGATGAAGAAAATACTGATTGACTCTAAATTCGATTATTATTTATTGAGAAATTCCTAAAGCGAAGTTTACTTGTCTAATAAGATCAGTAACATTTTGTTCATCATTTGGTATTAAAGGAATGGGTGAAAGAATTTTCTTTGAACGTGAAGGCATTCGCTGAAAATAATCTACAACAAAAACAAAATTAATGGTTTGTTAGAATTTATTGGTGAAACTAAAACAAAAGCAAGCGGACTGAGTATTATCCAATCGACATATTTTCCTAGCTACTAAAAATAATTTCATCATCTTGACTTTTAATAAAAGTATTCGAAAAAAAGGATTTATTTCTTTAAGCCTTTTTAATTGCTGTTGACCTAAATTCCAAAAGTCAGTCGTAAAACGAAAATGAAATTGTTTTAAATGATCGATTCGATGAATTATACTCGATAATTGTTCAAATACATCCATTGGATGTGAGGATAATCTCATTGATATATATAAATTTGCTAAATTTGGTAAATATCCCATTAATATATCAAATACAGCAAGTGATAATAGATTATATATATGAAAGCGTCGAATATTTGCATGCTGACAATGACTTACAACGGTAATTCGCTCTTCCTGATTATCAATATTATCTATTATTTCAATTTCAAGTCGAACTAGATTCGGACATAAACGTATTGTACGACGGCAATCAACTGATGGAATTGATATTTGAACATAAATTGAATGTAATAACGGTAATATACACTGTTTTGGTTCTAAATATAAACAATGGCTCTTTGGTAAATAAAATCGACATGAACGAAGATTTTCCGATGAATTTGCACTAAATATCAATTCATGAAATGATCGAGCACTCATTTCATTAATTAAATAAGGATTTGACCATATAATTGATATATGTTCAATAGTTTTACCTATTTTTAATAAATTCACTATTTGTATAATTGTTGGATCAGCTAATGTTATCGATCGAACATTAATAAGAAATGGAATAAAATTAATACTTCAATGTTTCGAACCAATGTATAAACTAATAGCCTTCGAAGAAAACAAATCGAGACTTTTATCATTATCTTGATATTCAAGACGAAGATGAATATTATTGATTGACTTAATTAAAGTATTAAAACGAGAATTAAGTTCGAAAAAGTTTTTATACAATTGTATACCATCGAAATAAGTACAAAATATGTAAAGTATCAATTCATTTGGAATTTCTTCAAAACATGAATTCATTCTTCTATGTTATTTTTCGTTGTATTCATTATAGATCTAAATTATAACTTCAAATTATTTATCTTTAATTCAGAGGATAAAGTTACTTCACAGATGATTTTAATTTTTTTCTAATGTATTTAGTGTCGCTCGATTACAAAATACAAATGATAAAACAATGAAACAAATAAACCATGTCATATTGATTCATTTACACTAAAGCATAGTTATATGAATATTGTTTAAATCAGTAAAGTAGCATTATTTTTTACTAATATTTTATTTATTTTATCGATAAGCATAATTATTCAAATCAAATATAATTTTTGTTTTAAATAACATTTTCAATGTAAATCAAGAATTCATATTGATCTACTACTCGAATTGAAAAGATTTAGATGGAAGCGCAGATTAATTTTTATTAGATGATGGTGGATAGAATAAATTTACTTGTATGCATATATATATATATATATGAGATCATATTCAACATAGTTCGATTGATTTGAATGAGAAAAGAACTCGAATGACTTATTTCATTAACAATTTTCTCCTTCTTCCCCACATAAACGACTATTAAATTAAATTAATAATCTGAAATAAAACTGATAAAATACATTTGAAATTATTTATTTAAAAACTTAATTTTTTGAAAACAAATAAAAATTTGCTCTAAGATTATTGAAGATCAGTGTTTTGAATAAAATAATATTAAAAACTTTTTGTCGTAGATTTTTATAATAAACAAAAATACAAAAAAACATAGAATTTTAATTGCTTTGTCATAAACAATATAAAACGAAAATAGAATATTTTTTATAATCATTATTATTTTACAGTTAAATTTATTTTGGTTTTCTCTTTAAAAAGATCAACTAATCGGTGTTGAAACTTCGTGTTGATGAGACGATATATTAAGTGTAAAATCACGTAAAAATGCATCAAACTCATCGACACTTGTTATTCGTGGCAAAGATGAAGATGATGATGAAGTTGGCAAATTATCCAAGAAAAATAAATCATCAATCGTTGGTTCTGTTGTTGATTGTGACGACGATGGTAAATAATCATTATCAAGTAACATTTGTACAAATAAATCATCGTTATTCATTGCTAGAGAATCAACTAGTGGATTTTGGAAATCAAAATCAATAGAAACATTCGATGATTGTTCTTCTTCTCCTCCTCCTCGATCTATTAAATTCATAGGAAAATATTTCAGAATTTCATCTAATTCCGATAATGATAATGGTTCAACATCGTCTTCATTTACATTCGAGATTTCTAATGATGCAATTATATCCGCATTTGATAATTCACTGTTATTTACTTTTAATATTGATAAATCTATGTTAAAAACCAAAATCATTTGTTTAATTTAATACAATAATTTCTGAATTTCTCTAGATATTGAAATGGCAAAAAAATTACCTTCGTCAAAAGAAAGAAAAAAAGAAGAAGAGAAGAAAAAAATTGTTGATTTTCTCTTACTTTATAATAGACGGCAGTATTTACAATGAGGAAAGAAGAAAAAGGTCCTACCCAGATTTGAACTGGGGCTCCTGGATTCAGAGTCCAATGTCCTAACCGCTAGACCATAGGACCGATGTTAATAATCGATCAATATAAACATCTCACTCTATTGAATTTTATATTATCATTGCAAAAAAAATTATTAAACACTATTTAATAAATCGATGAACAACTGAAAATGCTTTCATTGATTTGAAATGTTTATTTCAATCAAGATGATCAAGAGATTTTCTATGAAAACTTTCAGGATTAAAATAAAACTATCTGTTTTAAATATTACACATTATAGAATGATTTACATTAATTTATCGAAGAAACTAACAAAATAGAATCACTATAATCGAAAATGGATGTCCAATCATTTCCATCAATAGATCTCATGATTCTTATTTATGACCTCAACGGTACAATTGTACGAATGCTGATTTTTCTAGTAGAAAATAAATTTCCATCAAGATTGCTTTTCTTCACTTATAATTAATATGTTGCTAGTGGGTTTTGAAAGATTTGTCTTGTAAAAACAAACATTTATATAAATTCAATATTAAATAAATGACATATTATTCCGATTATTCTAAAAGCTTAATACGAATTCTTTTCAATCAAAGTCATTCATTATATTATTCTGTGTTAATTTTAGAAAGAAAATAGAACAGATTAGATTAAAAAAAACTATGGGGTTACCTTCATTATTAATTTTATTTTGTGCTTGTTTAATTCTTTCGATTAATTTTGTTTTATTGGCATGTGACGATGGAATTTGGTAATGTTTACAGACATCCCGAAGTTCGACCAGTGTCATTTGTTCAAGTGGTTTTCTATTGACTAATGAGGATGGCAGTGATGATTGTTGTTCATTTGATGTTAATTCAAGAAGAAGTTGCTGTTGTGCTAATCGTATTTGATGAACATTAGAACTCGATGAAAGTGAATCGATTCTTGTTACTTTTGGTTTGCATGATGATGGTGAACCAGTATATTCATGAAATATAAGTGGACGCCGAGGTAATGAAGTAGGTTTAAATGGAATTTGACCACCTAAACATTATTTTTCTAGAACTTCTCAAGTTTGTAATGAATGAATGAATTACCTTGAATTGCTTGTTCTAAATTTGGATATTCATTTTTATCAAGATGAAGAATATTATGTTGAATTAAATCTAAAGGACCAGGACGATTTAAAAGGTGAATATTTAATTCATCTGCAAGCCGAGCTCGTTTAAGAGCATGTTCAACGTGTTGAAGACTTGGTGCACATTGTGAATCATGCAATATTCCTTGTTCAATTAATTGATGACGATCAGGGCGACGAGATAATTTTTCATTTAATATTTGAGAGCGACTTGGCACTGAGCTAGTTTCAGTTGATGAATCCAGTTTACGTTTTAAACTTTGATTCGCCATACTAAATGCTTACAAATGATGTAATTATTTGAAACAAAATGGTTTCAGATTTGTCGATACAGAAAAAAAACGTCATCTGGTGGTATTCCGATGATTCATTACTTAATAGGGAACGGGAGAAAAAGTACCAATAATTTCATTCCTGACATAGTATTGATATTATATATTTTTCAATGATAGATGCCACTGCCACCCGATTCTTTATCTACAATGCTCATTTACATTTTCATCGATTTATTGGAGTGTAACAGTAAATTAGATAATGTTAATGACTTAAATTTATTTATAAAAGAACTACGTCTTTATTTTCAGTCATAGTGCTAAGATGCTCACTCGAAAAAACTTGGAAAAAAATCTGGACGAATCTTTTTTATCATACAATAAATTATTTTCTCATTTTACTGAGTGAATTTTATGGTAGACTCGTGGAAAACATTTTTGTTCATAATTGAACTCAGATATGTACACTGTACCCAAAGTATGAGATGAAGAAGAAACAAAGATTGATGAAAACCTTTAAGCAAGAGGCGGCCAGGACTATCAAGTATTTTTACTAGGCATGCATTTAATGTAGTATCTAAAAATATAGCAATCCATATCTAAATTATATCAATATTGTCTAACTTAATACACTAGTATCTATTCTCGTGAAAAGATACCTTTAAAAAATGTTCTCTCTTTTAACTTAATATATTATCACTTTTAATAAATGACTGTCACCCAGTGAAAAATATTACTAAAAAAGAACGATAAAGAATGCGTTCCAAAAGAACTGAAGCTCTTTTTTTAAGAAAAGAAAACGTTCCACAACAAATGGAAACCGTTCTCAAATGGAACGAACAAGAGCGCATCCTATCATTCTAAGAAGGTGTTCTTTGTCGTTTCGAAATGGAACAGCGAAGAATGCATTCTGCCACTTGTGGAACGCTTTCTCTTCTTTAAAACGGCTAACCTTTCTGATCACCTGGGTGATCATTAATAGATGAATCTACAATTAGTCAAAAGACTGTTCCTGATGCAACTTGACGAGCTCTATCGAATGGCGTACTCCAATTCGTTGTAACTGAAACCGTTATTAAAATAATAATTTTTCTAAATCAGACCAAATATCCCTAAAGTAAAATCGAATGAAGATTCCATCATTTCTCACATCAATTTCAACCTGCTTTGCTTCAGACCTTTCATTTTAGAATGAAAATGTGGTTTGCTTCGAAAAGAAAGCATTCATCTCTTCAGAGAATCCATTGTCTTAAAGGCTCGTGAGAGAACGTAAAAGGAAGCTATTTTATTTCGATGAAATGCTATGTTAACCGTTCCGAAAGAAAATGAACTAGAATGAATTCTACTGGTTTAAGAATGATTCAGAATGCTTTCTCTTCAAATAGGGAACGATTTTTCAGTATAGAAGAAAGTATTCCATACTAGTGTGGAACGGTAAAGAACGAGCTCCTTCAGATCGAGAATATTTCTTTCTGACTCTGAACGCATTCGCTCAAACAAGGAACGCATTCTCTACGTAGGAGATAGGTTTCCATATCCGCATAAAACCATTCTATTCCGTTTTTTTTCGAAATATTTTTCACTGGGCAATCAATTGATAAAGTTATATAATTAATTTGAACGTAATCTATAATTGATTAGTACTTATCAATTAATTGAAAGAATATATATGAGCTAGGTAGGAATGACGATAAGTGATAAGAAAAACGTTAGTTTAAAAAAATATACCAGTAAAAAAATCCCATGTAATAGAAACCGCATGAAAATCGGCGGTTTTACCGGCCCGGTTGCCGGCTCTCATTACCGCAGAACGGATAAATACCGCGGTTTACCGCAAAAAATGATCCGGTATTCGCAACATGGGTCGTTTTAGTTCTTCTATTGCCTATAATATAAAACGTTTATACTATAAGATCTGACATGTTCTTCTTTATTTTAGAAAAAAAATCACACAAGGCTTCGGAAAAAAGTCATTTTTTGTCGATCCGATGGATTTGTTATTGATATTTGGTATTAGGTGATTCCATCATACATGTTATTTGTTCCGATCTATCGTAGGCATCACAGAAAGATAGGGCCAAATAAACACATGTAATGCCACTAAGTACTATATGTATAACACAGCCTATATTAAAAGTCAAGTAATGATGCAAATCCATCAACGTTAAGAGACACGATAAAATTGGGGTCAGCATTGATAACACTTTGATCACCGTTACGTTGCAAATCATATAAGGTGCTTGATTGATTCGGATGCTATCATAAGCAAGAGTCAACGAAATGAACAACTGCCAAGTTCTTGTCCATTTTATAAATGGATTTTGCTCATCAGTGATCGTTAGTATTAGGGGAAGATATTGTTCCCCCGTCTCTTTATTAAATTACTACCCACGTCGAGGTTTACGGAGTCCATATACGATCGTATACGCTCCGTTTATCCCCGTATACGATCGTATTTGACCGTAATACATGGCCCAGTATTACGATCGTCTATCACCGTGTCGTATACGGAGAAATATGACAATATACGGAGCAATACGGAGATCGTATACGAGCTCAATGTACAGGAATCGTAAACGATCATTTTTTGTCTCCGTGTATGGTCGTAAACGACCGTCTGTTCGACCTGGGTGTGCCAATAATCTATATTCTCATATATTCAGAAAATCATGTGTATTTTTTTTTGAATGATACATCCCTCCTGATTCAGATATCTACGTTTCCCCATTCTGGAATTTCTTCTTATTCTTTATACGGATAATTAGAGCTGTCATTGAGCGGGACTAGACAGTTCGAGAGTTACGTAAGCATTAAGGAACGGTTAATCCATAATAGAAAAAGATATTCTTTTAATACTACCCAGGTCGAACAGTACGGTCCGTATACGGACATTGACGGTTACTTTACGACTATTTTACGGGCGAAAGTTTGCCGTAATATCTGGCGCAGTAATACGGACCGTATTATCATGAGAGTACGGAGCACAAACAGCCGTAAACCATGAAAATTCAGTCCCGTTTACGGTTCCGTATTACTGCGTCAGGTATTACGAGCAAATACGGCCTATTTACTTCCGTAAATACGCCGTTTTGACATAGTTTACCATCGATAAACAGACTGTAAACGAGTCCGTTTTGATTAACCTGGGTATCAATACGTAATCCGGTCAGTATGACAAGAAACAGTTATCTAAGTTCAGGGGTCATGTGAATCAATGAAACGATCGAAATGACTCAAGTTATTCTTCTTATGGTTCATACTGTCTTTTCCCGGAAAATAGATATAAATATAGAATGAAACGGAAAGAGAGAAGAGAGAGAGTATAAAAGGACGGATATTTAGTAGAATAAATAGATAGATAGATAATTGTGGGGTAGTATTGAGAAGCAGTGATATAGATAGTTAAGAAAAAGAGTTACTTAGTTAGAAATGTTAAGTAGAAGCTACAATTCAGAATCGTGAAACGATTATCGTTCAGCATTTTTTATTATTGTGCGTGTTGTAATCATTTACCAATTTTATGTCAAATTGGTATTATCTGTGTGCTCATATTATTATTAAAATAAATATCATCAAAAACCGTAACGTTATATTTTGATTTATCAATTCACCCAGAACCAAAGAATAATTAATAACCCACAAAATATTTCGTTCCACTGGGTACTTAACACATATGGATACACATACACACAACGACTACACTCATAGATGTCATAATACCTTTACACTGGGTATCGAGAGTTTTACGTCACAATACTCTATGCAGCAATAGTTGATGAAGTATCCATTCTTAGTGCATCTACAATCTGATGTAACCACATTAAGCGTATCCACTTTTGGGTATCCACATTTGGGTATCCACATTTGGGTAACCACATTTATATATACATAAATGTGGATACCCAAAAGTGGATACACCAAAACAACTCAAATTCCTCAGCTTTTCAAAACATATACATATATATAAATGTGTATCTATAAATCTGGATACCCAAAAGTGGATGCCCCTAATGTGGATACTGTAGCGTGTTTGTGCTAATAAGTCGTTACCGGGTGCAAGGATATTATGACATCACTCCTACACTACATCAGACCAACTAGAACAGAAAGAAACACTTGTATATATATATATATGTCCCATCCGTACATCCAGAGTAAACGAAAGAGAAAACAAATACAAGAAAATGAAGATAATGTGATCGAGAGATGTTGCACCGAAGAAAGAGATATATCTGAATACGTAAAGAATGACGTCACATAGATGAAACAGAAATGATATTAGGATATATGAGGGCAGGCCCGTAATAGTTAGTATATAACATTGTGCAACAAACACCGGAAAAGGAATTACAATGTAACAACAACAAAATACTATATGTCGAAAGACATTAAAATAAGATTTAAAATTCATTTCAATGACAAGAATGTGTACGTTGTTCACTATTTGTTTAGATGTACTGTGAAGACAAAGACTAATACGAATAGTATATGTATATATTAGGTGGAACGAATCATCCTACATATTCGTTTCTTTTCTTTCTATAGTGATTTTTTTTCTGTATACCAGTAACGAAATAACATGTCCACAATATGCTTGATTTTCATCGGCAAAAAAACAAGAGACAATCACTTGATATTATTGACACTGGTCATGGAAAAATTCAATCATAAAAACATATGTAAAATGATTTCAATTGATTTAAAAAATCATTTCTGATAAAACCAAAATAACGTGATTTTTCATATAAAATCATAGAATATGAGCGATTGTTTTTACAAAAATTGATTTGAAATAAATAATTATTGTTTATTCATTAAATCCTCTGTCTTTTACTTCATAAAGAATCAAAATAAAAGTGATTATTATGGAGCTTAATATCAGTTTTCAAGCTATCTGTCTCATCACAAAAAATGACGTCTGAAAATCTTGCGTATTCAAAAATGTTCCTCCGAGAAAATTACAGCATAATTAATTTTATATTTAGATTTCAAGAATTACTGCCTTTTTTCTTCTTTCATGTCAGTATACTCTATCGTTTAGTTGCTACTTAGGTAAAATAAGTTATCAAAAATATTCAAAATAATTATGTGCAGAGCCCTATTTAGATAGCATGAACTTGAAATCCTTTTCTTTTATCAGAAACATTTTTACCATAGAAAATATCATTTGACAGTCGCATAAGATTTATGTGCAAACTGATTTTTATCTGTTACAGTTTCATGTCTTTAAAACCGAATTTAGTAGGCGATGATCAAAACTGATACGATTTTTCTGAACACACTACTATGTAGCCAATTGAATATATATTTTAAGTAGCTATTTTAACAATGATCAGAACATGTTGTATTACAATTAAAATAGAAAGTTATGTGTAGAAAAACTCTTTTTTTTCTAAATTTCGCTCTAGTTATTCGTGACATCTTATCTTTTTCATGTGATTTTTACTACAATTTTTTCAGACGCTTACGAAAAGAAGAACTCTTGCATCAGTATTGACCACTACTGTTAATATTCAGTCAAGTTCAAATATACAACCTACTCATGTCTCGCTACAAATTATTCACCTATACTGATAAATACGGTACACATATCCACGAAATGTATAGGCAAACAGAGAAATATGATAGCCCATTAGAAAAACGAATCCAGGAACCCACAGTAGATGTCTAGGATAATTTTAAATAGAAACAGTTAAATTTTAGCTAAGATCGGAATTCTTAGAAGCTCAGAAACTTCGCGAACAGGCTCACTTTCTCATAACTTGCCTAGTAGTATATATGAGATCACGTGAAATTTTAACAGTCAACATCAGAGTAGATGCGTTAATAGATCAGATTCGTCTGCGCTAACAGTAGATCAATCTTAAAGTAAATATTGACCTACCAATACGTTCCGATAGACTCATAATGAAATAGTAAATCAAAACTTACGATTTGCGACATTTCAAATAGAATTAGGAAAAGATAGCATAACTGATGTACCAGGTGACCAACAAATTTAAAGGTCTTACTGATATTGAACTGGATTGGTCGATCGCCATGATCAATTCTACATCTGCAACGGGTCGCAACAGGAGTGAATATCACTGATTGAGGCGGTGCCAACTGCTGTTTGTGTCACCGGTGTCTTTAGCTATATAACCGACTGGGCGTCTTTTTATTTTTCGTTTCAATACTGGGCACTTGTAAGACGATTTATGTTGTTAGTACTATGTGCTATCAACGTTTGATGATAAACTCTCTTTGCGATTAAGAAAATAATTTCGTTATGAATACATTTAAAAAGCTCTTTAAATAAATTGAAATTCATTTTAATCAATTCGTAACGTATTTCATTTTCGATCTAAATAAAAGTGATTAATAAATGGACCTGCCAAACACTTAATGAAAAGTAAAGAATAGCATTTTTCAGTGTTCCAACAATATTTCAGTTATTTTTTTCTCGGATTAACGATCAATAATCAGCCTGTGTCAAAGTTAATTAAGAAAAAAAAACTATTCGATCAATATTAAAATTACATCGTTTTTTTAATATTGATCGATGTAGAACGACCGAGCTAGTTTTTTTCACTCGTCCACTTCCGATTTTTTTTCTTCCTTTGACCGATAAGTACATTCCTTTTTGTTTTTCTTCTTCTTTTTGAAACAGAAAACGAAGAAAGGTCATTCATCGCTTTCTTTTCACTTAACAATCATCAGACGGTCAAATATCTCGTCCATCTGAAAAATTCGCATCCATTCACTTAGTTCCATTCATGGAATAGATTGACTCTACGAAACTCGATAGTTCCTCCAAATAAAGGTACGTAACTACATTGACAAATTTATAGTAGCTAGACTATATTGTTATTGATTCTGACTATAGAATAGAATAGAGGAGAAATAAATATAGAAATAAAAGATAAGCATGATTCCAAGTTGTTCATCTCTTCTGAAAAAACCAGTGTTGGATTTATTAAGAAATTAGTCAAATGTCAAATTTGAGTCAATAATAATTGAGTAAGAGGATATACGCATCCATATGTTTTCATTTGTTTGTTTATCTTCTTTGTGTCACCACAAATATTTTAAATTCTTAATGTAATCATTTCTAAACTGATGAAGCGTTCGAAATAATTAGAGGACGTTATCAAACTGAAATATTCTGTATCAAGTACACGATTCACTATATTACGGAAATAATAGTTGTCAGTGAAAGAAAAGTATTCAATATAGATAATAATCGATTTATGAAATTCTTCGATCAACATTTATCAAATATTAAATTATAAAGAAACATTGATCTATCAAATTTAAATCTGTTGTTTTGCTCAAGCCTCGTCTTGTATTATGTGATGTTACATATTTCGCTCATCGAAGAAGAAAATCAATTATTTGAATATAATTAGTTGTTTATTCATTAGTTTTTCAAAGAACTTCGAATTCCATAGGTAACTGGAAAGAAAAAGTGTAAATATGGGACCAAAACGTTTTCAAACGTGTTTTCTCGCTACTAAATACATAAGATAAATGCGCAACTCGAACATTGTAATTGTTACTTACCTATCATTGTTTTTCGCTTGACTATTTGAGAATCGATTCTCAACTTAGCTATTCATTCTTTGTGCATATGTTCCAAGCCTTAACTGTACCTTAACATCTTTTATATAACGAGTTGACGTAATGAAAAGATTTTGAGTTCGTCAGATTTTTTTCTAATTTCTTTCCAAGCATTTGTTTTGAAAGAATCCTGCTCTCTTCAATAAATTTATAAAGATAGAGTAGGATCTATAACTATCAATCTTTTTAGTGGAATAAAACATGGCAACGATCCTATCGCTTCCTGTTCGACAACAACAAGATTCATCAAAATCAAACATTGTCACAAGCAAGTTTCCTAAACATTTTGGGTATGTTTCTTGTGCCAATCGCTATTGAGGACGAATATAAGAGTATAAAACAAAGAATTTTGATATTTACTATATCTCTTTTGTCTTTGTTTGCTATTAAAATTTCTGTAACATACAGAGTTTAACTACCGTAGAAAATGTGTCTCTGCATTGTTGATAACTCACTGATATTAGCATTGATATTCCTATAGAATTGTAACATATTTACTCTCTTTAAATAAACTCCTAGTGTCTTTATTTGACACAAAGTCATGGGTTACAGCCATAAGTATAGGTTTCTTTTCGAAATATCATTCCTCCTGCTGCAGTGCATTTTAACCAGCGATATGGAAACTATTTTTTTTTATAGTTGTTGTGAAGTCATTTTCAGACATTGTATTATATTTCCAACAAAATTCAATCACGTAATAGTTTCTACTGAAGTAATCTTCTAAAATTTGAAGTAAGTAATAATCAAGATAACATAATTTTCTCCCTAGATCTTCGGAAATTGCCGAAAGGATAGTTGCTCCCTATAAAGACAGCCGTCACCTTCACTCAGTGGTGCGTGAGCGTGCATCACATCCATTAGTATATAGGTTGTATGCAAAGCAAACACGTACTGCCGAACGTCTATTGTGGAAATCAGTGCGATCTGATACCTGGTTCCCAATAGTCACTAGAAGGCAAACATAGAAAATAGGATGGATATTAAAGTGATTCATATTTTAACACCATGAACTTTAGAAGAAACATGATGTAATGTGTAAGCTGATGCTGAAGCATTGTCACACAATGACACCACCTGATATTAAATTCTGATGTTGCTTTCTAATTTCAGTATATGAAGTTCGTTTACCAAAAGATTTGCATAATATCATTAGATTAATGTTATATCTGACGCCATGAAATCTTTGATAATTATCCTTTTTTGCTCTTAAAAAACATAAATATTGAACTTTGTTCAAAGACTTTTCTTGTTTCAGTCGTATTCATGATGGTAGGATCGGTTCCTTTTACTGATATGGTAACCATTTTGATTTATGTTAATAACAACGAATTTATGATTCATTATTAATTATAAATTGAAAAGAAAATTGTTTTATTCAATAGAATACTGAAGCAGAAGCTAGGGTATATTGATAGTGTTGATTAGGCAAGCCAAAATATGGCACTCATTCTAAAAAAAACTGCAGCTAAATGTAGTCTCTGGTGGATTGCGCTTGCTGATTTACTTATTGTATTGACTGTTTTGATGACTTCTAATTGGGGAGTCTTCAAGAGTTTGAATGATTGTTTCATCTGTCGTAATAGCTGATGATCTAGGAGGGCCATGAACACCTAACTGTTAACTTTTGAAGCAATGAGCCAAAGCAAACATTCTAGTGCATGATGGAGTATTGTCGCTATAAACGACACTCACAGATATTCATAAATTTTGAATGACGATTGACCGTTCAAAACAAGAAACTGTTACTGAGCGATACTCAAGTTTCTAGTTTTCGATCTACGATCTAAATAAAATTTTCATACTACCACATTAACGTTTGGTCAACTAGTGTATATGATATCCATAGATAGTGAAGTGTGTGAGATACATATCAGCAGCCAGTGAAGCTAAATAATGCCTTTAGTTGGTTTTAAGATAAAATTAGATCGGGAACTTTTTCAATATGAATGAACTGACAATTTACCATTCACTTTTGTTTCTTTTTCTGTACATATGTTTCGATAAGTAAGAAAAGTCTTATATTTTAAATAGAATATAGAGTTGATTCAAGAGTTTTTATTCAGTTCAAAATTACTTCCTTCAGTAAAATGAATGGAAAAACATTTTTTAGTGCTGTAAATTTGTTTTGTGCAGCGATAATACTAGTAGGGAAAAGACTAATTTGTAGTAAAACGAACGAATCTTCATTAATGAAAGAAAATATCATAGAACAAAACCAAAGTCTTGATGCAAAGTGAATATTTGTGAAACTGAAAATTATTCATTCTTTATCTTATCAAGAAATTACTTTTCAATTAAAATAGTATATATAAAATAAATATGAACAATCTTTTGGTGTATTATCAGTAAATTATCGGTTTCAAACACTTTTTAATTACAAAAAATGACGTTTTATGTCTATTGTTGTTAATCGGAATAGATGCAGGACTACAGTTTCAATTGTAGAAATTTCGTGCAAAAAGAGACGACCAATTATTCTTTTTCCTGATATTTGTTTTGATAAAATGGAGATGATGTTTGTGCAAAGAAATGTCAAAGTATAATCTAGAAGCGTTCGACACACGAATGAGAGAATTTAATTTTTTAAATAATACATTTCATTGTTTATTTTCAGTGTAAAAACACGTATCAATCGTATGTTCAAATGGTGTAATAAGATACGATATATACATATGCTGATATTGGTATTCTGTACACAACTTGCCGTTTGGCTACCTTTAATGAGCAACACTTCAACAGAGACGATTGAATTATCAATGAATAGAATCAATGTATCGTTGGCAGCGAATGAAATTTATGATCGAGCCTACGCTAGTGAGTATTTCCGATTAATTCATTAGAACAAACAGTAAGAAATCATCTTTTTGAAATGATTGTATGAAGTATAGGGCACGACAAGTAGACTATCTGACTAGCTACTCAGTTGATCAATGAACTATTTTCATTGAACTTTCATATGATTGATAAATATTTGTTACTTTAATCTCTTTACAGAACGATGTTTGTCATTACCACCTTCACTGTTATTATCAACTTCTATCGACAATATTAGGAGCTACAGCTCCATGAGTATATTAATCGTCTTTTTATGTTTTGGATCCGAGATATTGATCTTAGTGTCGCAGATGGTTTACGATTCTGTATCTCGCGACCAACTAGAGAATCCTTATAAGTGGTTCTGTTGGTGTCGTAAGATACTTATCCTTCTTGTTGGCTCGTCTTTATTCCACCAACTATCCACTGCACTTGCGTGTCGACCGATGGATATATTATATGATTTTCGATACACATCAATGCTGATCGTTCAAATAACGGGCTTCTTTATTTGTCTTCTCTTCGCTTTTTTCCTCGGTGTCAAGTTTGCATCAATCAAGCCGGTACATAGCTGAGCAAAATCTTCTAGTACGAGTCATAACAACATATATTAGAAACATTGCATTCATAAAACGGCCTATTACTTTTATTTGCTATTCAATAGTATCCTACGCATTGTAAAGATTATTAATCGAGTCACTTTAATAAAAATATTTACGATAACTTTGTCAAAAACAATTTTACGTTCGATATATAGCTATTGAATGTGATACTTTATAGAAAGGACTGCTGAATTTTATGATTCCGTGTAAACTATAAAACCGAAATAATTTTAAGAACTAACGATATAGAATATGTATATTTATTCTTTAATTAAACGAATCGTAGATAAAACAAAGAAAATATGAAGTGATGATGATACAACAGAAAACTAGTGTAATTTTATTCGAATAGACCAATGTGTTACTATAAGCTGTCCAGTTGAAATTTCTGACGTTAAAAATGTTTATTGGCGAATGACTTAATTTTAATTAAAGAAAAGTGTTGTTGAATACACAATAGAACTTGTTGAAATTCTTTTTTATATGTAACAGATGGTAAAACAAAAACAAAGCACATAAGATCAGACGGCATAAATGAAATAAAATAACCAGAAAGATATAACCAAAAATATTCAGATGATTTCTTACAATTCAATGTATATGAAATAATTAAACGTGGCAATGATAATATAACAAGAATAATAGAACTTATTAATAAATGTTTATGTTGTTTTAATTTACTTTTAAAATGATTCGTAAATCGATGTTCTGCTGTCATTAAAAACCGTCGTCGAGCTGTCCCAATGATAATAAATATGGCAGAAAATAAATTTAATAGAAATGGAGCAAAGAAATGAAAAAATATTATAGATGAACTATCAGTATTTAATAATGATGAATACAAAACTACACACCAAGTACGTTCTTCTTTTAAATCATCAAATAAATTTAAATAAAATATTTGAGGACTTATAAGAATAATATTAATTATAACTACAAATTAGAGCCATTGTTCTACTCTTGCTTTTACTAAACGATATTCCTTTAAAAACTGAAAACGCTCGTTCACTAGCAACACATCCATTTAACCAATTATCGATGTACGGTAAAAGTTTAAGTAACGGTTCGATTATCATACAATTTGAAAATAGAATTATTCGTTTACCAAAAACATCTCTATAGGAATACATAAGAAACCAAAATTTCAATGAAAATAATATCACAATGCTTATTGAAGTTATTGATGATGCAAACAAATATATTCCACAGCCAACTTCTTGAGAGCTTTTTCTTTTAAAAATTAAAATAGATAAAATACCATTTATAAGACCTATTAACAGCATTATCATTGTGATAAAAGCACTTAATTTGACGGAAAATGGTTGTTCAGTAAAAATAAGATTATGTTTTATTTCATAACCTAAGATTTCATCTAATGTTAAACCTAAGCCTTTCGCATAAAATTGACATTGATGACCAAAAAAGCAATCAGTACAAACACAAATAATTGCAGACGGACACGTAGGATGATCTTGTAAACATTGAGCACCATTTGCGCAATAGTGTTTTGATGAACATTGAAGATTTTTATCATAATTAAATTCAACACAATTTGCATGACGATCTTTTGTACATAAACAAAGATAAAATTTATCCATGAAACAATTTAAATCATGATTTGTTTGACATGGAATATGGTAAAATTTAATTCGTTGAAATCGAGACATTTTCATTAATGTAGACTTGAATAATATTTCCATTGAAAGACATTCGTGAGAAGGATTAATTGATGTTGATAGATCAAGGTTTGGAAGTGATTGAATAACTGCAAGATAATATTTTCTATTCAATTCGATGATAACTAGATTATATGGAATAGATATACGAAATGTAACCCTACGTTGAAATAAAGTTAATTTTTGTATCATTATTGTCAATTGAGGCTCTGATTTATTTGATATTGTTAAGAAAAAAGTTGATAGAAATGATGGAATATTCAAATTTTCTAAATAAATATCTGGTTGACCTTTTCGGTATTCACATTTTGATCCGTAATAATGACTATCAGATACACTGATATCGGCTGGAATACATTGTCCATTATTTTGACAAGCATTTTTTGGACATACAGATATAAGTAAACAGCGAGGACCAAATTTCATCATAGGGCAAATACATATAGATCGATCATTTATAGATCCAATGCATATGGAATCAGATGAACATCTTTGACAATTTAATTTAATATCACATTGAATACCTGACCATCCTGAAAAGCATCGGCAGGATAAATAGTTTTTGTTTAAATATTGAACACATTCACCGTTTATGCAGGTTGCAAAACAGTTATATAAAATAGGAGTTCGCTCATAGGGCAAGTATAATAAAGTCGAAATACGATTAACAGGTAAGAAAAGAAAATCTATTGATAAATGCCAACTTCCACGATATGTTATTGAATGTTTTTCATATGCATCAATTCGTATACTATAATTCTTTGACATATTCTTTGGTCGTTTTGAAAATAATAAATAACGATTAAGTTTTATTCCACAACTTTGACTAGCAATATATTCGTATTGATTATATGAATTTATGTTCTCTTCTTCATCGATTAACATTATAACAATGACATAAACATTTCGTCTTTCAGCTCTAACCAAATCTAATGTTAGACTAACACGTTCATTTTGATATTGACACAAATCACCATAATAACTAGGTGGACACATACATATACGTTCATTGTTTTCATATTCTGATCGTAAACGCAGAGTAAGTCCACGATTACAATACCATGATAAAGAATAAGAAATCTTTTCTGAACTAATATGTTTTTTTATATGATATTTTTCTTGTTTCAGTTGAATAATTTCACTGATAGTATTTGTTTCTGATTGAGGATAATTGGATGATGTATGAATTGAAAAATAGATTGTTCGATTTTTTTCATGATCAATTGAATGACAAAGAATATCTTCAATAATAGTGCGACTTTTCAAAAAATGTTTCAATAATTCGTTAAATATTCACAAAAAAAATCAGATCAGTATATACACACGGACATCTATCCGATTACACTAAGAAAAGCAGATAATAATTTCAAAAAAAGTAAAATGGCAAGAATATGCTTATTTTATTCCACAAATTAGATTTCCCATTGCAATAGTATTCTATAAGAATGAAAACAACAAATGTGTCTGAATACCCATATCACGTGAAGCGGCCGAAAGCCGGTGGTTAACAACAGCTATTTAAGACATCTTTACGGCTTCGCAGCATAAAAAGAGATATTCGAGTCGATTTTTTTAAGTTTCTTTTATAAAAAATCCAGCGATGTATGAAAATTCTTTTCGTAAAGTCGAAATAATTTGTCTAATAATGGTTGGTTTATTTTGTTCAATTATTGAAAATTGTCTTGCTTGAAAACATTGTGCTAGAATATATTCTAACCAAACAATAATGTCTGGTGGCATAAGAATTATATCTAATTGTTCATTTATATGAAAAAGTTTTTTATTCTTTTGTTTTGTAGCAAGATTCTTCATTGTTTCAGTTAATTGTTCAATAAATTGATACATATTTTCTTTTTCAACAACAGATTGACCACATTGAATTAATGATGAATGAAATTTCATTATATTTAATGAAATTGATCTATTTAAATTGTTATCGAAATGCACATAACGATAATGAAATACTTGAGTTAACAATAGAAATAAAATTAAAAATGAAAGTAGGCATATAGTTGAGCAACATAATAAAGTACGACGATGAGATTGACGTTTTGTACTATCCGATCGTCGATAGTCATTTATCATCTGCTTTCATTAAAAATATTTTCATTCTTGTCAAATTTCGTTTTAATTTATCAAACAACAAAAACAACTCAGAAGCGCTTCGATGTAGTCAAAGAGACCAATTATATATTTAACACTTTTTATCTATTTGATTAATCTTCGTTTTTCTCGACCAATTCGCATAAATACTTGGCTGATTGAAATAAGGAAAATTCATAAATACTATTATCTTTCACGAAAAATACATGCGAGTACGAAGAACAGAGCACTATCAACGTTAATTATCGGTGCTCTAAGTTTAGAGAAGCATTATAAAATAAATGACAGTTCTTGTTGACTAATCATACATTATTTTCAATTATTGAAATGAAATACAGTTTTAAATACTCTCACGAATAATGAACGTTCTGAATAGAAAAACAAAAATGAACATTTGACATGCTCTACAGCATCAATTGCTTATTGGCTGTACATAGAGTTGACATATTCTGGTAATGTAAACAGTAAATATAATTATGGGTCCATTTCAATAGCAACTCATTTCATTCGTAATTGATATTCATTCAAAGTCTACTAGTCGATGATCCCAGACTTTCGAAGATACAATCTATTGAAGTGATAAGGCGCAAAACTAAATCTTTTTACATGTTTATTTAACTTTTAATTCTCGTAAAACACAGTTAAAATGATTAAGAAAAAGTTATTTATAATATATACAAAAACTAGTAGATACGATGAGTAGGCGATGAAAGCGATCTCTATTATCGATTGATGTCTTCCATTCGTCAAACTTATCGTCTCACAAAAATGATGTAGTATTGTGTGAGAAATCGAAAGATACACATGATTTCGTCGAAAAAACACATTTATTGATGAACTTCAATAATTATTTAGAATTTAGTAGTTTAAAGAATATTTTTGTGATGAAGCATATGGGATTTTGTTGGAAGACGTTGATGCTGACCTATCGACTCGATATCATTAAAACTACAGATACTAATGCATTTTCGAAATATTAATAAGAAAATTGTAAGTTTTGTGTATATGTTGAGTTCTTGACACATGACCTACAATGATGAATAGTTAGAAATTCGATCTATTCAAGTTTGTACTCGTCATAAAAAAAGTTAATCCTTTACATTTGTTATTTTTTCAGGGAACATAAAATTGAACTTGAATGTCCTCACTGTCTCTCAATTACAGTATAGATCTTTATTATTAATAGCATATTATTCAAACTCTTTTGTTTTTCCATTTGATGCATTTATATAATATACCTTATGTGTGTACACATAAAATGTGGTGTAGTTGAAAGAAACATATATTTCTATTCAAAATAGTATTTCAAAACGCAGTGCAACAACTAAAATCGCTTATCTTGAAGAAGAAGAAAAAATAATTATATTACCAAAATAATCCAGAATTGAACATGCGGTCCTCAAAGACGGTTCATACTGCTGTTAACCAAAATGGATAAAAAAGAAATTTTCACACATTATCTCATAGATGATTCATCAGCAGAAATCTTAATTGTAAAGTGAGTTTATATCTGAAGACACGACTTATTTTCTATCACCAGATAAAAGTCTTTTCAACAAACACTGTGTTTATTCTCTAGTTTCCTTAGATTAATTTAAAGAGTTACATATGAAAAAATCATCTTAAATAAAAATACGAAGAAAGATATACTGTTACTCGATTATTATTGCTTGAAAAATAATTTCATTTTTTCGATATCAAAACTATAAGTAAAAATAAACGAGAGAAATAATTAAATACAAACATGTTTTCAATTGTTTAGATAGACAATATTCAAAGGGATCACTAATTTGTGCTGCTCTTTCACTTTTCGATAGTTGAAGATAGACTTGTAATATTTATCAAATCTCTTTCAACGGAAACATTTCAATAAAAAGACATAACTCTTTAATCCATTTGAAGAACAAAAAAAATGTCGCTTGCCTTGGTATTTATCAAGACAGTAAATATCTTTTTTGCATGCATTCTTCAATAGGTCGTTGAAGATTTGTTTACGATAAAATGAAGATTCGTTTCTTTTTCTTTCATTACTCTTTTAGTTAAAGTTGATTTGGATAAGAGTCAACAAGAATAGAATTCGTTTTTTTATTAATAGGCCATATTCCAATAGGAATACAATTTGATTTCTGATTCAATAATTATCTTAGACGAAACTTATCTTCTATCGGGCAAGTAATGCAAAATAAACTCATTTTTAAGGTAATTATTTTTTTTATCCAGTACCATAATAAATCCACGTCCTTCTATTAGTTTTGGCGACGAACTCATATAAAAGAGTCAACTGATACGGAAATTGGTACAATAAATACACACGAAGAGGTTGTTTGTTTAAGAATTGTTTTTTGAAAATGAAAATCTAACGATTTTTGTCAATTCAGGAAAAAGATAATCACGAATGGGATAATCCACTTGAGTTTATATTTTCTTTAATTTCAAATTCCGTTGGTCTCGGAAATGTTTGGCGTTTTCCTTATTTAGCCGCTAAGAGTGGTGGTGGTCTGTATTCAATTCTGCTTTCCTATACTATTTATCGATTCATATGTTATATAGGTGCATTTTTAATTCCATATTTTATATTGTATTTTTTAATTGGTGCACCAATATATTACCTTGAATTAGCACTTGGTCAATTTTCTAGTCGAGGTCCAGCTACTGCATTTTTACTTGCTAAAGGATGGCAAGGTAAAAGAACACCAGATAAATTTTTGATACAAAAAATTCTAATTATTTTCTATTGAAGGTGTCGGATTTGCTATGATAATAAATAGTGTACTTTGTATGCTTTATTATAATGTTATTATAAGTTGGGCTTTATTTTATTTTATTTCATCATTTCGAACAAATCTTTTATGGAAAAAATGTGGATATTGGTGGAATGATGCGAGATGTTTTGTCCCCGGTGCTGATAGTTCATCGTTTAGAGTAAACGGAACAACATATAACTGTACTGAACCGCAATTTCTTAATCGTACAGAGTATTTATGTGAACAAATCAATGCAACAGATCGAGTGACAGCTACAGAACAATTCTTTTTGTAAGTTTTAAATAAAAAATCAACAAAAAAGAAACAACTAGATAAATTCTTAATAATTATTATATTCAGTCAATTACTTTTGAATAAGAGTAATAAATTTGAAGATTTTGGCAGACCAAGAGCGTATCCTGCTGTTTCATTATTATTGGCTTGGATTATTGTTGGTGCATGCATTATTCGTGGTGTTAAATCGTCAGGAAAAGTTTGTTTCGTTTTATTTTTAAAACTATTTTTATAAAATGATGTTAACTAAGGTTGCATATTTTACGGCTATTTTCCCATATATTGTTCTTCTGGTATTAATTATTCAAAGTTCATTATTAAATGGAGCTATTCAAGGAATCAAATACTATGTTATTCCAAGATGGGAGCTTGTTGCAAAATTTGAAGTAAATATATTTATAGAAATTTTTATTCTTCAATATGTTTTAGAATTTCAGGACCTCAGAGAGTATATGGTGATTGAAACCCACTCAAACGCTGAGATTTTTTTAAATTAAAAATAAAAAAAAACTTCATCTATGTCATCATTAAGCTATGCGAGACAAATAAAAAACTAAACAGATATATGTACATATAATATTTCATAAAATATTCCCTATTAGTTAGAACACTGTTTAAATTTTCCATGAATACCAATTTTCATGACAAAAAAACCAGAACTCTTGGATCATTTCAAACTCGAATCATAATTGTAAATAAATTTAGCTAAAACTTTGACCAAAACTAAAGCAAAGAAAATACCGATTTTCATGTATCAGAAAATCATGTTTTGCATTTCGCTAAATGGAAGAAAAAGAAGAATTTTATTATATTTAATATGAAGAAAGACTTTTTGTTTATGGAAATACGGATCGAATGGTGTGCTATTATAAATTTTATTTTATCTGTAATTCTACGAAACATCTGTAATTATTATTTGGTATAGTTAGTTAGATACTTGAATTCGTTTTGTTAAGAAGAAAATTAACACAAAAACATTAAAAAAACAATTTCCCGTTATAGACTTGGCAAGCAGCTGCATCTCAAGTATTTTTCTCACTTGGCCTCAGCTTTGGTTCATTAATGGCTTATTCAGCATCAAATAAATTTAACAATAATTTTTTCAGGTTATTTTTCTCTCTTACTTTTGATGAAAATTTAATCTAATTTATATTAGACAAATGTGTATTGTTGTATCATGTGATTGTTTTACCGGTGTATTTGCTGGCTTTGCTGTATTTGCTACGATTGGTTATTTGTCAACGGAATTAAAAGAATCAGTTTCAAAATATGCCGATGCATCTGGTCCAGGATTAGCATTTATAACTTATCCCGAAGCTATTGCACATATGCCAGCTAGTTCACTTTTTTCGATTCTCTTTTTTCTGATGCTTTTAGCACTTGGACTTGGTTCACAGGTTATTGAAACTTATTTTATTTATCTAATTACCTTTTGGCTTTTCCTTTTTGATTAGTTTGCTTTAACAGATGTTCCAATAACATCAATATTGGAATTGTTTCCAAGATTTAAATCCCAGAGAGAGTTGACAGTAATAATTACTTGTGTTGTATCATTTTTAATAAGTTTACCATTTACATGTCCAGTTCGTATTGAAGTTTTTTTAAATTTTATTTCTGAATATCGAAGTTAGTTGAATGTTTAGGGTGGAATTTATTTATTTGAATTATTGAATCAATATGCAGCCAATATATCGATGGTCGTTGTTGGATTTTTTGAAGTCTACGTAATTGCTTATGTCTATGGTTAGTTTTAATTGTCAATTTTGTTTTTCGTTTTGATGAGTAACAACACTTGTTTTTAAAGGATTCAATCGATTTATGAATGATGTGAAAATGATGTTAGGAAAACGTGCAGCAGAATATTATTTATTTTTAACATGGTGTATCCTGTCTCCAATTATTATGTTGGCTAGTTATAGACTGAAAATAGAGATCAAAATTTTATTTCAATAAAATGAAATCTATTTATTCAGGTAATAACATTCTCAAATTTGTGGACTTCTAAACAAATGTCGAATGGTGCTGGCGCTGGCTATGAAGCTTATGTTGATCCCGGATGGAGTACCGTCATTGGATGGTGAATATTTGTTGCTTGTATAATACCTAGTCCATTGCTTTTTATTATCAATTATATTCGAGAATATTTTACACTTCGTCGAAAAGAAATCGTAAGATGTTTTTATTGAATTTTTATTTTATGGAACAAAATATATACGATCAATTGGTCCTTCAACCGATAATGGCTCTTCAGATGATAACAACTGTCCTGAAAAACCTCGATATATAGAAGCATTTACTCAAAATAATGCACCTCGGTACGATTGGGGACCGAAGAAAAGTATAAGCCACGTTGGTTTATATGCTTATTTGAAAACAGTAGAATCAAAAGACGTCATTGTTCTTGATCGAATAATGAATGTATCAAACGATGGATATTCCAATCGAAGTTATCAAGAGGATTGTATTTCGAATAAGAATGCTCCGCAAATACCAACAGAAAGACATTAAAATGAACTTTGGCTTATATGATATCATGACAAGGGGATAAAAGCGCGACTTCCATACTTCCCTTGTACTCCCAGATACTTCATGTATACTTCGCTGTACTTCCATTCTACTCACATCGGACTTCGAAGTACGGAAGTTGCGCTTTTTTACCTTTGCATCATGATAATGGTATTTTATTTGAATTGAAAGAAAATGTCAACTGGATTTCATATTGCTAATTGCTTGATCTTTAACCAGCTATGTAGTGATCCTATGTTTCCTATAGTTTTAAAAATTGATCCTATTATTAATTTTTTTTCTTGTATTTCTCTATTTTTTGAAAAATTTCAGATTTTACTTAAAAATAGTCACGTATTCTTATAGAAATTGTTTTGTATGTAATGCAAACAT
This sequence comes from Rotaria socialis, assembly GCA_905331475.1. NCBI lineage: Eukaryota > Metazoa > Rotifera > Eurotatoria > Philodinida > Philodinidae > Rotaria > Rotaria socialis. The sequence goes on from CAJNYU010002963.1 coordinate 40,650, forward strand.
AGTCACTACTGTTTGCAACATAACACATATGACAGCGAAAAAGTATATAAACATATATGGCCAATGCGAGAGCTCGACGTACGAGTATATCCATCTGATGATAACAGAGTTGTCTAAGAAGAAGGATGAGTGGTCATACTTTTTATTATGCTACAATAACACTTCACATCCTGAATTTGACTTTCTTGTATTATTGATATGATGAAGGTATTGTATAATATAACAATATTCTTTCATTTATATTGTGATCAAAAATATTTACAAAAGAATGAGCAATTTAAAACCAAAATAGATAATAATATTTATCTAATCAGAACAAAATAAAAATTGAATCGAAGTTTACTTACTTTTAATCGGATAAATGAAATCGTATTTTTATTAATTACATCGAATTCAGGAGGTGAAAGTGACAACTTTTTCGGGTAGCGTACTTCAACAAAATATATCTAAATTTTTCTCGAGCGTTTTTTGATCATCTTTAATATAATATTAATGTGTATTACAGCTATATCAGTTAGAGTTTATTTGTACATAGATCTGCTCAACACTAAGGCTAACACAGATTGTTACTGATACTGATATATTGCAATCTCGATGCAATCATTTAAAGTTATTGAAGGAACAGAATTTTATGAAATAAACTTAAATTACTATGCTCTTAACTTCTACTGGCAATATAATTGAAATAACTAAACTGTTCTATGTGGGATAACTGTAGTATACCCTTGAAATAGAATAAATTACATGATTTTTCTCTTTTATATGTTGCATTGAACAAAGCAAAACAAAAATTCTAAGATAATTGCGTCATCATAAGTAATATAATCGTTTTTTAATGAACTTTTTTCTTTAAATAATTTCTTGTATCTCTTATCATATTGATTGCGAATCAATAAATTGTCAAAGTCTCACGACATTGTTCGGTTATTTTCATGATCCCAGATCGACTATTTCGATCATCTGACAATATATTTTATACTACCAAAAATAGATAAAACAACAACATAATTACTATCTTCAACGGGGAAACACGATTAATGTTTTTCTTCATTTTTTAGACTGTTCTCTGTTAGTTAGAATCACAAACTATTTTTAAATAGGCTGGTAAATAACTTTGTTTATGATCTTTTACATATTTGTTGTTACTTTTATTGATAAAATGATTATTTTGGTAAAATTAGAAATGTTGAAGCAAATGAGTTCAAAAGAGCAATAAAAGTATGCAATGTGATCACACTATAATCTTTGTCATGAATAAATCGATTTATTATTGCTTCTTTTAAGCCAGTTGCTTTGCTTAATGGTTTTGTAAAGTCTCGGTGTCCACCTTGAGCTTTAATAACTTTTCGTAATTGCTCGACGACATCTTCATTTGCAGGTAAAACACTATTAGCCTTTGAACTCACGGGTCCTATTTTATTTTCTTCGTGAGATGCAGCAGATTACGCGACGCTTATGATGATACTTTTTTGATGAATGAATAGTCGATGGCTGGCATCTCACCAAGCATTTTAGAAAAAAAGAGGAAAATTCAAGGGGGGAAAAGCGGATTTTTGGGATTTTCAAAATCCCATAAACTGAAAAGCATTTTCCCTCTGTGAATGACGTAGTTTCGACCTGAAATTCTTCCCATATATAGGTTTCATGTTCTATAAAAGATCCTAAAAGTTTCAACTCGAATAAATGTTTCCTTCTTAAAATATTGAATTTTCAAAAAAACTGGATTTTCTGACCGTGCCGTGAAATGAGTATTTCTTGCGCATTCATTATCTTGAGAAGGAAACTTCTGTTTGCGCTGAAAATTTTAGAATATTCTAAGAATCATGAGACTTACATATGGGAAAAAATTCAGATGGAAATTCCATCATTCACGTTTTGGATTTTTGGATTTTCAAAATCCCAAATCCGCCTTTTCCTCCTTGAATATGCTACTAATGACTTCCTATCGTTATTGCATGTCTCGATTGAAGCACTTTAATATATAGAATAAAAACACATAATCATTTCCGATTTCTCTTTATTAACAGATACAAAATGGGAATAAATGCGAAAGCATCGGATTTGCATTCGATTGTTATGTGTACTGCAAAAACTGAGTCGATTTATATACGTTGTGAATAATTCTAAGAAAAAAAATTGTTTTTTGAGAAACTCCCTGCCCCTCTTCTCTGAGAAATGGCCTGGTCAATAGTGACAATTTTTTCGATAACTCAGTCATTTCTTGGCGCATCCTTCTTATCTTCGAACTCGACTGAGATATTAATGAGATCATTCTGTGTACAAAATGTCATGACAATTGGATGAAGCTTTCAAGGGTTATTGTGTTAACGGAAGGCCGGATACACTGACTGAATCTAGTATACTCATTTTTTGAGTACACAAAAAAAGAGCTATGAACACTTTTTTGTTGCTGCTTATTACTAAAAACATTAAGATCCTATCCTATTACTAGACGAGAGAACAATTTTAATATAACGAAAACAAGTGATTGAAAAACATCGCCATGAGTATTGGTCATCAATAATTCAAATTTTAATTGATTTAGCAAATTTAACGGAACGATTATTTGTTTATTTTGGCTTTGTTCTTTTGGTGATTGATCTTCTTTATAATATTCCATCGGCTAGTCCTTATGTTTATATTCAAACAATTGGTTCAATATCTATTGAATTTGGTGAACTTTCAGCTTATTTATTTCTTTGGAAAAGTTCCAAAAGTGTTATTATCGTTTCATTTCTTTCATTTAGTATTGAATTTATTTTACATATAATACATATATCACTTGAATATTATTCAAATGAAAATAAAAATAATATATTTGAATTTGGAAAAACAACTTGTGGTAGAATTAAATATGTTGTCATGCGTTCAATTAGTTATACAATTTTTAATGTAACATCGATATTCTTTTTATTTCTTGATGATAATGGAAGATTTCATTATAAATTCTATGAAATTCTCGTACTACTCACATTCGATTTTCCAAGTATTGCGTTAAGTTCAGTATTGGAATCAACAACAAAATATAAATATGAATATGAACAAAACCAAATACCAAAAATAACAATTTTTCTTATTTAAAGTTTACTCTGATTAAGAGAAATAAGTTCACCATACGGCTATGATTTTATTATTTATGTTTCATTATTAACTTTTTTCTCAATTGCTATTCTTGCTTTTCCTCCGTTTATGCTTTAGTGGTGGAGATTTACATTTCAAAGATTTAAAACTCTGCGTATTGATGCAAAAAAAACGATTGAATCAATTGAATGAAGAAGATCACATACAATATTGTTATGTCAGGAGATATCTGTCCTGTCATAAGTATCCCAGATCGTTCATTCATACAATCGGATATTACATGAAAACCGACAAGAACCAACAGATTTCGTCGGATTAGTCGACCTGGGAAGAACAGAACAGATAACAGCACGCACAAGAAGGAGCAATGACGTATGTTGACAACACATCAACAACCTAAAATTCAAATGAAATTATGCTTGAAGAAGGCTAATGATTGCCTAATGTTAAAGAAGACTGATTTAGTATATAAATAACTCATGATGGAATCGGTTAGAATCATGATTATTATTGAACAGTTATCATTACCATTTGTTTTTTGTCTGTTTCTCTCTGTGTTTCAAGTTCATTTTCAGTTCAGTGTGGTACCTTTCTTGTTTTTTTCTCTTTTCTCTGTTCATTCTTTCTTACATGTTTTTCCTTTTTCTTTTCTTTTGTAGACGCTCGGGAGCGCGTCTCGATTAAGGGGGAGCGTGTGCCAAGAAGTAACTTACGTCCCTCGTAAAGGATTAGATTAAATAGGGGTTATATGAACCGCCGGATGTTCACTTGTAAGTCATACAGCTGATGAACATACTGCGGTGGCGTAATTAAGTTTGCATCACTAATATTCATCATTGCATATGCAAACACATAATCGCGCACTGAACAGTACGTAATCTTTCTGTGTATCTTTTCTCTCTCAATAACTTTTGTCTCTATGTATTTTCTTCTCTCTCCGTTCTCTTCTTTCTTGGTGGCGTATAGAAGCGTGTGTTTTGTGTTGGATGGATATATTTGGATGTAGAGTATAGCTGAATAAGCATCGTGTAGTAAAAGACTAGACTATGCCTCTCCATTTGTCATAACGGTTTAGAATGAAGTAGCTCGACTAACATCAATGTCGCGTATAACGGTAGAGTTAAACTTCTTCTCTTTTCCGTCACAATAGGGCAGTCGAGTCGAGTTCAGTTCTAAACAAGTCGAGTTAAAAGAAAGTTGTGCTGTGTAATACGTACGATTGTATTCTGTTGTATTGAAAGACAACAGACAGAACTCATTTTGGACAAGAATAAACTTATCGTGTGGAAGTATTGTTAATATGACGCACACAGCGACTAAAATATATAACTGATATTGATCTACACTTTTTTGTCCATCATCCTATCAGGATATATACGCAATTATATATATCTCGATAGTTATTTGATGAATATTTACGCAACTTAAATATTTTTCCGTTACAAGAACTATCTTTATTTAAAAATAAAAACCAATATATCGAGAAACGTAAGAAATTCATTCATTTTGAAATTTCTACAAAAAAAGAAAACGAAAAACTCTTCTTGAATCAAAAACTAGGCCCATTTGCTATGACCCGCAAAAGTGTCTGAATTGACCACTACAACGATAATGACTTTTGAAAAACTTCGATGTATAGTGATCCAATGTTGCTCATTGACAAATAAAAGAGCTATAAATTCTTACTATTTACTTTCTAACAGCCAGTGATAAATATTTAATATTATTTCATTGAAATAATTAATGAAATACAATAGGATAATAAACGATTTATCATAAGCATTCATGTTTTTGATTCAATTCTAGATATTTATTTGTTTCAAAAGTATCAATAAAAAAAACAAAAATGTCAACATATATGCTTGGCGATTTGGAATCCAACATAAAAATTGAAATTGAATCTAAAACTGATCCTACTTCAGGTAACAATTATCGCCAAGATTTATTCATTGTTTTTATGTGGAAAATTATAAATTTAGATTATTTATCGGATATGAATGCTACATTTAGTGGTACTACGATTGCTACTGCAACTAGCAACAGTCCATTGAGGTGACCATACCCACCTATCTGTCGCGAAGGAATTGTTCATGAACATGATAAACCATACTTCGAATTCGGCAGCCTAAGTAGATTATATGAAATGCCTGCCGCTTTTGTATTTTTATATATCTCTGTATTTTTGAATATCATTAGGTGCAGAAACTATCGCCAAAGGCAAAGGTTTTCGATTGCCAGTCGTATACTAACCATATGTATCACGAAGTAAAGGTTTCAAAAGTGAAAAATTTAATTGTCAGAAGATGGCTATTTCAGGTTTTTCATTCAAGCCAAGCCAGACACATTTGAGGAAATATTTTTTCGTACTATGATTCTATAAGCGTGCATAGAATGACATATAAAATCTAAAAATTCTTTTCATGCAGAAGAGGACGTATATACATTTATATGGACAAATGCCTTGGTAAGTATCTTCCATTTTGTGATTGCTATGTTAAGACAAGTAACACTCATCCTTGTGAATGATTCCTGCTTTAATAGAAGAAATATGGTTATCATGGAATGTTTACTCTTTTTGTTTAGATTGCCAATGTGAATATCAAGTCACTGACTGCGCTTCTGCGTGGAATGAATACATGAAAATGGTTCGTTAGATAATTCGTGTCTAGGAATAATCAGCAAAAATAATCGAAGACAAGAATAAAATTCACTATTTTTATTTATCTAGAGCTGAATTCCATCGAGTAGGATCGTTTCAAGGTTCCAGGGACAACGAAACAACAAAGCAACGGCCAGGCGCTACAGAAAAAAGTAAGAAAATTGCTAGTTTTGTTATATCATCACAGTTTTTGTACTTTAATAGAAAAAAGTGAACGCTATTACGAATGAAATGACTGCGAAAGTGTTCAAGAAGAGTAAAACTGGCGTTAAAAAAGCAGCCCTCTATCTGGCAAAAAAGGCTCCCAAGCAATGTTTAATGGGTTTATCACGGTAAATATATACGTGTGTTATGTATGAAGTTGTTACACTCTGGATATGTGAAGAAGTGAATAAACATCATCACCGAGAGTGGCGGTAGGCTACTCCACCCCTATCCAGTTTGTCATTACGTATCAACCCAAAGAGGGTCCCATATTTATTGTTACAGATATAAAAGCTGAATTGTTCTAAGTTACTTCTTATATAAAAAAAAGAACAACATATGTCACATGAAATTGATTTGTTTTTCTTTGTTAATGAAAAGTTTTCAATCGCAACTCGAAATCCATCATATCCAATATCAATTCAAGAGACAAAAGCGTTTCGCATATCAAAAAATATACTGCTGGTCAGATTCATATCCTAATTGTACCCAAAAATTGAGTAAGAATCCGTATTTTTTATGTTCTTCGTATATATTTTTTCTTCTATATTCTGATGACATCTAATAGAAAACGACTTCATTAGGAAAGAGAGACCATTAACTCTTATTTTAATCGGTGGTACAGGCATAAGTATGCAAAAACAGAGTTATAAAATTCATTTTCGAAAGTGTGGCTTTGTAATCAATCGTTAATAAAATTGTAAAACTTCAGGTAAAACAACTTTGACATTAAACTTACCTGGTGCCACGAATTATTATGGTGATTATTGGCCGCGATTATTATGGAACGATAAGGCCAAATACATAATATAATAGATGATATCCCATGGAATAAATTTGAAGAGAGCGGATTTCCATCAAGCAAAGATTTGCTAACTGTCCAAGCATACCTCAATGCAAGTAAATAGCTTTTTAAAGAAATATTACTTCGTATATCTATACATACTTCGATAGATATTAGGCCAATGAAAAAGGTTCCAAACCTAAGCCAATTTACACGAAAATGCCTGCAATAGTCCTTCTGAATCCCAATGATGCTCACAATTTACTAAAATTATCTATACTGTCGATAATGAATCAATATTTCAAAAGCAAAGACGAATTTGGCACAAAAATCAACAGAAACAAATAGCATCACCTGTAGGTGAACAAAAAGACAAGGGAGAGATAATGGCATAGAAAACAACAGCATATGTAGTTACTGAAGAACAATGTGTAGAACAAATGGTACTAGTAACCTTATTCTCCGAAGAATATGAATGTATAATGCTAGATTATTATCACAATTTAGAAATACTTATGTAGTTAACTAGATTCATCTAGTTATTCAATTTTTTTTGTAAATTATTATCCTGTTTATAATTATTGAAGTCGTTTACATAATATATTAAGCTTATAAACTTTAACGATGTATCCTATGTATGATGTTATTCAAGAAACCAGTTCATATTTTCACTCTTCAGCTATAAACATGAGGGTGTGGGTATGAGTTTGATAAAGTCATCGTTTTGACCATTCTCCTCTTTCAGTGCATGTCCACCTATGACTCATTTAAAATTCGAGGATCGAATGAATTTATATTGCTGCTGATTTGAAGCTACTGGTGCAGAATGTGGTGCGATTTCTGAAGCTGGTCTAGTGAATTCTTCCGATTTCTCAATTTTTTGCAAACAATAATTTTTTCCGTCAGGAACGATTAATTGACGACAAATGCCATCGCGATTGTAATGATTATTATCATTATGATGAAGAGATACGGGCTGTATATTTTGGAAAATGAGCAGCTGTGTTCTTGCTGGAAGTTTCAATCGTAAGATCAATTGAGTTTTCAACGAAAAAAAAAAGAAGTCATTGTAACAAATCGATTGTCGTGATAGTTTGTTTAAAGCAGTAGAAATACTACATTTTAACAATTTGAATGCTACAGCTAGCTAGCTTTAATGGTGTTGATTTCAATTATCTCCGATGGATGAGCATTTTCTGCCACTTTTTTTAATGAGTTAAATAATATAGTTTTTCATATTTTTTATTCAAGCTACTGTTGGGTGCACTTTACTATCGCTGATTTTCAAAAATATACTAGATAATTCTACACAAGTATGGTTACTTTTGAAAGTCACTAAAAATCTGTAATTTTATAATTATAACTCTTTTTCTACACAAAATCAATGATTTATCCTGTGAAGCAAGCAGTATAGAACATGTGATATCAAGATAATTTCACAAAGTTTTAGAAACGTGTTTGGTAACTCAATTCTTTTAAATTGAATTGACCTATTTTATTCAACGGCGAGTAAAATAATATGAAAATGAAAACAGCGTTTTTTTCTAATTGATTCTGGATGTGTACATTGAAAGAACACAGAAAATGTTATAACAACAGTCGCTTTGCAATAGGATATCGTCACAAATTTCATTAGGTAAAAGGATAAATGTAATTTATTTCTTTTATAAAGTTTCGTTCAAACACTTGATAATTGTTTCATTATCAATCCCTGCACCGGTTAGAATTGCTACGATTTTTACAGGTTCTTGTTTTAAATTTCTTCTTCGTCCAGCTTGACCATTTTCTAATAAATTCCTATAATGCCATAAACTGGCAGCTAGTGCTGTTGCACTTGCACCTTCACATATCAAATGATTACTTTCGATTAATAATTTTAATGCATCGGCTGTCTCTTTTAATGTAATAACAATTGCGCCATCAATGCACTCTTTGACTATTGGCCAAACTTCTTTTAGGACACTTGAAATGCCAATACCATTGACCCATGAATTTTGAACTGAAATTCGAATCGTATCACCAGCATTGAAGGCAGCATGAAGAGGAGCACCTGTTTCTATTTCGCAAGCAAAAATATCAATAGATGGTTTCAAATGTTTGGCTGCAGATGAAATGCCAGTGATTAATCCACCGCCTCCGTATGGAACTAAAGTAAATTTAAAAACAAATAGCTCAAGAACCATCAGTATGACATTTTTTGTTATCTCCAACTACTTCTTCTGATGGAGTGAAAAGAATCGAGCATCTTCGTAGACACGAAAACTATGTTTCTATTCTATTGATGGCAGTCTCTATATCTAATAATGCGAGTAGCACATTGTCACAAAACTCTGACATAAAAACTTGTTCTAAAAAGTAAATTCTGCTTTCGAACTATATGTCAATCGTATGTTTTTCATTTCGTAATTTCAATCGGTTTGAGATTTATCAATGAATGTATTTAGTAGAATGCGTAAAGATTATTCATAAAGAAAATGCGATTATTCTTTGGCATCATAGCAAACCTACCAAGTATTGCATCACAATCTGGCAACTCTTCTAATATTTCTAATGCTATTGTTCCATTTCCGGCCATGACATGTCGGTTACTTGCTGGATGAATAAAATATCCATCCAACATTGGACACTGATGACTTTCAATGACTTGAAACCATTCATCGAATGGACATTTAGTGATTTCTCCGCCCAATCGGTCAATTGCCTTTAGTTTGGCTTCGTTTGTCGTATCAGGTACTAATATTCGACATTTAATATTTTCTTGTCTCGCTATCCAAGCTACACCTTTTGCCATATTCCCAGATGATGCTGTAACAATACCATTTTCTTTCTGTTTCGAAGATAGAATTTTGACGATATTTGTAGCACCACGTATTTTAAATGATGATGTCGGTTGAAATTGTTCACATTTTAAATAAATTTCAAGTCCAGGAATATCATAATTAAGTCTGAGAAGTGGCGTACGAATAGTAATACCATGCAAACGAGATTGAGCAGCTAAAATTTCGTCAAATGATGGAATGGAAAGCGAAGATGACATTCAGTCAGAATAATTGAGCTACTTTTTTACTAAACGATTTGAATTGTTTGCTGTGTGTCCTCTGAAGACACATTTATATGGTAGATATATCTTATCTTCTCTCTATCTTTACTTCGTTCTGTTTGACTCAAATCATGTCGAAAGAAGCAGGCAAAATTAGCTACGTTTGCATGACGATGTGTCGTATATTCCAAATAGATCTAAACAAGACACCATCAGCAGTGTCCGAGAACTGAGAAATAGAAATTCCTAATCTGCTGAAGAATTATCATGCGTTGTTGTGATAATTCCTAGAGGAAATGGGAATCAACCATTGGTTCACTCGCAGTTCCAACATTCACGAAAGTCACCATATTGCTTTTTTAAAAATAATTTATGTACGCAACTATTGGAGGGCGTGGGTGTCAATGTGAATTTAATAAATTGATGTTCACACCATCACACCCAGGCTATGAGTTTGTTTATATTTAGCAGTCATGATGCACTTCGTTTACCCAGATGAATGAATCCGATCTTGAATCCCATCGGATCTGGTGGGATCCAATCAGTCGACAATATTCGATGGGATTCCTGGTTGAAGAATTAGTAACAGATCTGAGACTCGGATTCCGATGAATACTGAATGATATGCCACTGTAGTAACCGATGGCACATCCGGCACTAGGATACCAATAAGTTTTCAGTGGGATCCGATCAGTCCATTTGCAAATGGCTAGACTCCTTTATACTCATCTCAAAAGTATCTTTTCGGCCATAACATCATTCAACTGATACGATTTCTCCTAAATTATTCATAACTATACAATGTTACTAGCAAATCCACAGAAACTATACGAACTATCAGCGAAAACAATGCTTCTCAAAATATGCAGAAGTAAGAAACACAATGCATCAAGACAGTTTACTACTGAATTTCTCAAAAATAAATTTGAATTAAAAAATCACTCACATAGGGTATGGGTGCCTCTTTTTCTCTCACACCCACATCCATACCTGTGTTCAAATCCATATGTTGTTGCACGTCCAGTCAATGGATTCATGTCTAAATGAAGCCAATCAGATATTGTTTTCCAGTTTTCTCTATCTTCAAATTCATTCCGCGTTGAAAAATAAATATTTTTTGTCGGTCGCATTAAGCCGGCTCGTGTAATATTAACTATTAATTCACGTTCACCAAATAGGATTTGAAAAACTTTATAAATATTTGGATTTTGCCGATTATCGCAAGCTTGTGGATAGAGCCAACGGTTATTGCCAAGTATACCGAGTTTAGAAAAGTTTGGCCATTTATAACTCCATGTCTCAGGTTGATCTCGTCGAATGTCTGGATTGAACGTTTCTTGTAAAAAAAACGCCATACATCATCAATACTACGTTGGCATTGTTCTTCTGCTAAAACATTTGTAACAACGACCACGCCATGTTATTCAAAAAATTTCAAAATTTCTTCTTCTTGTTCAACACTGAATGTCATAATAAATCCATCAGTATCAATTGCCAGTGGTACTGGTTGGAATACTTCATCGTTGCCAGGTGAAAAATTAATTTCTTGTAGTTCTGGTAAAGTTTTACTAGGGCCAAGGTCCATAATAAGTAAAATAATATCAAACAAAATAAATTATATACAGTTTCTGTGAAATGAATGAGTGTACTCGCGAACTGGGTCATACACATGCTAGAGTATGACTAATAATATATACTACGTGGTTGCAAAATGATTCATATTATGTGTGCGGCTTGTGGTATTGTAAATCAGATAAGTATATGAAAAAAAACCGAATAATTATCCTTCTCGAGGTTTGATCAAGACAAGAAAATCAAAAAATTAATTAAAATAGTAAAATGTTGTCTCCATCAGAGACGTGCACAGGGCAGGACGGTCCTGTTGTCCTGTCTTGCCCTGCCCTTTAGAACAGGATGAGATTAAAATTTTTGTCCTGTCCTGCCGCTCGCCAGGACCAAGGTAACCAACAGGACAGGCAAGGACCGGAGAAAAAATGATGTGCTATGTCTCTGGTAGGAACTTTGTTTTGTGTATTATCCATTTATTTTTACTTTGTGGTAAAACACTGCCTATTAGTTATTGTTTCTTTAAATAGTATCAAGTTTAAGTTATCACATTCATGCTACAATCAATCTTGTTCATATTTTTTTCTTGCCGCGAAAGTTAAGATATTTTTCTATTTTATTGTATTCATAAATTAGTGATAATTTAAAGCGTATTTGTTGTATTTGAAAATGATGTCAAATACATTAAGCCTAAGATTACTAATACTAATATTTACTTTGATCGAGAATAGCTAGGGTTTGGAGTCCAAAATTCGGACTCATAATTAGTTTTCAGCCACTAGAAAAATGGGAATAAATCAGTAACGCTAACCAGGACATGACTTTAACGTATTGTCCTGCCGCCCGCCAGGACAGGCAAGGACAGGAGAGAAAATTATGCCTTGTAGACGTCTCTGGTCTCTATGTATTTGTTGTCACAAATTCTCATTTTTAAATACATTGAATACACAAAAAACAACACAACGAACAAGAACGAGAACACAAACAAGAACGAAAACATAAACAAGAGCGAGAACACAAACAAGAACGAGAACACAAAAATAAATAAACAGATACAAAACATGAGGTGTTGGAGATATGAAATTATTTCACTGTTTCAATTTGTTGTTGATGAATAGTTCTTTCATTACGACGTTTAAATAAATTTGAATCACCTATTGGACCGAGTGCTAATGTTTTATTTGAGTTAGGATTCATTGCGGTAAAAGTAGCATCGAGATTATACTATAAAGAAAAAAAGCATCAAAGATTAAATTAATAATATTTTTTGTTACAAGAAAAAAAAGAGTTAACATACTCGAATATGATTATGATCTTGAATATTACCCAATTTTACATTACGTAAACTATCAATATTAGCAAACCATGGATGTTTACAAAGTTCAACTGCACTTGGTCGGCTCTTTGGATCGATATCAAGCATTGAACTCACAAGTGCCTAAAATTGTTTCAATAGAATCTTCTATTTTTACAAATAAAATATACGAAATTACTTTTGCATTGTATGATACTCGATCCCATGTTGGTCCAGTAAATTGTAATTGAACAGACGTACGAGCAAGAATAAGCTCATGAGAATCATCTCGATCGAATGCAAATGGCGTATTACCAGCTAATAGAGTATATAGAAGAACTCCCAAACTCCCTAAATTAAACCAATACACAATTTAGTTATAGAAATCAATCTAAAAGCCAACTAACAAATATCACAGGATTCATCATATTTTTTTCTTGATAAAACTTCTGGTGCAGCATATTCTTTTGTAAAACACGGTGTCATTAATAAACCGTTGTCAGCGCGGAGTTGTTTAGCAAAACCAAAATCAACAATGCGCAATGAGGATACTTGACGATTTTCATCGAGATACATTATATTACGTGGTTGAAGGTCACGATGTACTAGAAAAACAGAAAAACAAACTTTAATTATTCTATTGTAAAAATATAATAATTTACCAATTGAATTTCTATGTAATTGTTCGACTGTTTTAATAAGCACAAACATTATTTTTGCACTTTCACGTTCAGATAATGATTTTTCTTCAGAAATTTTATCTAATAATTCACCACCACGCATCAATTCAGTGACAATATATACTATAGGTGAATTATAAAAAGCATCTCGTATCTAAATAAAATTTTTAAATATTCTGTTGTTATTCTTTTTAATAATTTTCTTTACTCGAACAATATGTGACAATTGTCTGTAACAAAATAATAGTTCGATTTCATCTGATGGATCATTGATATGTGCATCTTTTATTACTTTAACAGCATATTCAACATGGGTTTGTCGATGTACACAACGATAACAAATTGAAGTTTTTCCTCGCCCTAATGGTTCTTTTAAAACATATTCATCGGTGAATAGTGTTGTTTTAACACCAATTACTGATCTTAAATGTTGTTCAACAGCATTTGCATAAGATAAATCAGATCGACGAGCATGTATTAAATCTGGGGCAATATAACTGAAACCTTGGAATGTTTTATTTGCATCTGCACTTGGTGGAATACCAGGTGAATCTATTTGAAAAATAGATAAAACAAGAAGCGTTCAAATACTACAATAGAAAATTTTCATATTTACCTGTTGGTGTTTTGCATGTAAATTCTCTATCGAAATTATGTCCATAATCAGTATGGATTGGTGGTATAAATGGCGGCTCAATTTCTCTTCTAAATAATTTATCCCAATCGATGGAAGCAAAAAATTCATGTTTTTGTATATTACGAAAACCATCAGGTCCAGAACCTAATCTATTAGCTGGATTCCGTTTAAATAACATTCGTAATAAACCTTGTGCTTCTGATGATGGATATGTTGGCATAGCTAATTTAGCTTTTAATATCAAATTCATTGTTTCCTTACGATTTGCACCATGAAATGGTAAATGTCCAGTCATCATTTCGAATGCAAGTACACCAAATGACCACCAATCTGCCACATGTGAATGTCCTTTACGTGAAACTACTTCAGGTGACATATATTCAACGGTACCACAAAATGAAAATGTTTTTGAATCTTGTGTTGGCACTGATTCTTTTGATAGGCCAAAGTCTGTTAAAGCAATATGGCCATCGGAATCCAAAAGAATATTTTCAGGCTTTAAATCTCGATAAACAATGCCCAATGAATGTAAATGATCAAGTGCAAGAGCTAATTCGGCTAAGTAAAATTGCACATCTCGTTCAGTAAACATTACTAAAACGTTAAAACAACGTTGTTATTCATCGAAACATGACGATCTAGCTATGTGCGTTCATACCTTCTTTCGAAAGACGTGTGAAAAGATCACCACCACGTAAAAAATCGAGCACTAAATAAACTTTGCCTCGTGTTTGATAAGCATAATGAAGTTTAACAATAAATGGATGAGATATTTGTGCGAGTATGTCTCGTTCCATTTTTGTTCTTTGACGATCACGAACTATTTTTTGAAAAAAAAATTCTTCTTCCTAGTGCATGAAAAATATACTAACCTTTGAGACTAGCTTTATTTAGCACTTTCATAGCATACAGTGTACCTGTGTCAGGTCCAACAATTTTACGAACAAGGAAAACCTTGGATAAAAGACAAAATATGATTTTATAGATTTAAAAAAAACGAACAATTCTTACTTTTCCAAATGAACCTGCACCAAGTGTTTGTAAGAGTTCAAATTGTGCCGAATCGGCATGATCACATCCTTCTTTAGTAACATTGGTGATTTCAATTTCACGTTCAACACTATTTGTTTCATCCTGAAATTAAAAAGAATATTTATTGTGGTGTTTTTTGTTTCTAGGGAAAAGACTTCTATCGTACATTAGTTTGATATGACTGCTGAGAACTGCTACTTCCTTCAGTTACACCCGATGAGAACCGAAAAAATGCCTGTAAAATTTCAATCATTCTCTTGGCGAAGAAAAAAAACATATAATATATACGTCACGCTCAAATAAATGCGTGCTACGCTTGAATCCTTGGATGATTGTATACGATACGCAAAATATCGACCCAATAGGTCTCCGTTTTCAACGTATGATTAATTATACACGTGGGCTTACGATCACTTCAATTGGACAGAAGAGTAAGGTCGTTATATATAGACCTCATACAGTTAAAGAACGAATAAAAAACATCGCAAAACCATATATCTCTCCTTTTTCTATCATAAACATGTTGATGACGTCTGCTTAATTTCTCATTAACACCGTGACAGGTTTCGCCCACAATGATGATTATAATTAAATGGGAATGAGATTTATTTTCTTTTGAATAGTGCTATTATTATCATTGAGTAAGCTCATTTTTTTTCTTAGTTCTTCCAGTAAGTTATATCAAAAGATGTAAAAAAAAGAATCAAAATCTATCTTATGAAAATATAGTTATATGTCAATGAACATGTGTTGCTTTTGTTAAATATATATAGCAGTAGAGTTTAGAATCTAGTTGAGATTGGAATTGTTGATTATTCTATAAATGTTGTGAGAAAGTGATTCATAGAAATAGAATTTTGTTAGCGAGTAATACGAGCTAACTTGATTGAGTATGTAGATTAAAAAAAAACGTTTTTGTTCCCAAGATTAATTATGTCTATTTTTCTTGATTGAAGAGAGAAAAATGACAAAG
The DNA here is from genome assembly GCA_905331475.1 of Rotaria socialis. NCBI lineage: Eukaryota > Metazoa > Rotifera > Eurotatoria > Philodinida > Philodinidae > Rotaria > Rotaria socialis. The sequence goes on from CAJNYU010002963.1 coordinate 56,600, forward strand.
ATTCTGAATAGGTGTTTATGTTTTAATGCTCGGGACATTGGGGCATAGTGACATTGATTTTTTTTTCTTTCTTGACTAGAAGAAAAGAGAGATTTTCGCTATCGTTATTTCGAAGCAAGAGTTTGCAGCAGCTGGAATGGGAATGGAACAAGCTTTTAATTCGAATGATATGAAAGAAAAATAAATGTTTTTTTTTCTAATTTTTAATGAAATTAATAAAGAAGTTTCTTATATAAGTAGTTCATTTGATGTGTTATTATCAGCAATGGTTCTGCGTTAAACAAATAAATAAGTGAATATAAAAGAAACTTCATAATTAATGGCTGATCATTGTCTGTTTCATAGTGACGATGATCGATTATTAAAACTCAAATTAATAAAGAAATGATAACAAAAAATTTAGAATTTAATAGATTCTACTAAATTTTTTAAAATGTAAAACTAGGATAAATAAATATTTATTTGATGATGTAACATAAATATCATAATCAACGAAGTATTTTATTTCCTTTTAATATTAAAGTACCAGTTGAACAAGATACATTAATTACTATATGACTCATACAAGTGATATGAGAGCGCATTGAGATAAATGAAAAATAAGAAATAAATTTTTTTTTTGTTTTGATCACCAATTTGAAAAGGAAATTAAAATTGTGATTAATTAGAAAATACTGTGCTAAATTGAAGTCATAGACAAAGTTTCCACATGGTTCATATTACTTTATTTGCATTTTGATTTTCGAAATTGTTTTCTTCTGTTCTTTTTTTCGCTCTCTTTTGTGTCTATTTTCTCTATCTTTAATTAAATCTATTATTCCAATCTCAACTAAATTCTCATGTCAACTGTAACATATATATTTATGTTTTTGTGTGAATCAATATAAAGTTCCAAGGTAAAATAATAGCACAACACAATAACAATAACAATAACTGTGTGTGTGTGTGTGTGAGAGAGAGAGAGAGAGAGAGAACAAGGTCGATACTCCCCTTACCATTTATTTCTACCAAAAACAATTCATCAAAAGAAGAAGAAAAGCAGATTTTTGATTAAGACAGAAAATACATTCAATAAATATTTTTGTACTCGATGTAATTACGTATTATATCAAGTAGATACTTGTTTTATTAGCTTCAATTGGTAGCATCTTTTGTTTACAAATGTTTCATATAATGTGTATGTGTCCGTAGAGTGCTAAAAATTGTACTGGGCCAGAAAAGTCATTGCACTTAACCCTACGCAATTTTTCTTCTCTGTCTTTTAATTCTTATTGACAATTAATATATATATATAGGGTAATATAAAAAAGAACAATCTATATTCAACAGGTGCTATTGTGTTTATACGTAGGCAAGAAAATATACATTTATTTTTCTAGTGGGTGGCGCTGATGACGTTTTATGTAACAGCGGTAGTTTGCGCACATATGTGAGAGAGAGAAAAGTGGTTCGTTTTCTTATTTCGAAATCGTATACCAACGTCAATCGAGTCCGTAACTTTAATTCTGTATATTGACTGTCTTTTCTCTCGGTTAAGCTGAAAAGCAGAAATTGAATCTGCTACGTGTTACTGAATAGTGAACTTTCTTCTTTTTCTTTTGATAAAAGTAGTCACTATTGGAGAAGGAAAAACGAAAATATGACATAGCCTGAAGACTCGACTAATATTAAGAATTTCATCAATGAACGATAGAAAAGACATTACACTATAGTCTTATTTCAATAGATAGATATCCAAGAAAAATAGTTTTGAGAAAAAAAGAATTCACTTACAAGCTGTGTTTCATTAGGTAAAATCTGTTGTATACATGTTGCTGAACAACTTGTATCTGTGACAAGTACTGTTGGCAGTATTGTTGGTAAATCGAACGAACTCATTGTATTTGTATTATTATCTTCACTAACTGTGTTATTCGATGCTCTTATACAATGGGATAATGGTTTTTGAATATTAAAATAATCGTTTTTAGTATTAAATTGTTTATTTTTATTTTTATTGATAATATGTAATTGATGATCACTATTGTTTCTTTTACACACGAGATTTTTCTCTGTATCTTTTGTTGTTAAATGTGAATCCGATGGTGATTTATAAAATTGATTCATTGATAAAGGATGATGTTTTTTAAAGAAAAGATGTAATGATGATGAAAGTGTTCGATATCGGCCATTTTTTTGACGTCGCAGTGTTAAACAATGTAAACGTTTCAGTACAATTAAAAAATCATTTGTATGAATAGATGGAATAACTGCTGATGTACCGTTCTTTGATGATAAAAATGATGAGGATGATGAGGATGAGGATGGACGCCGTGAACATGCATTCGAATCTGAGATATCAATACCGGTACCTGATTCACAAGAGCTCAGATAAAATCTATGGCGATCGGCGACACGAGGAAACTCAAGAGAATCCATACACACGTTACGCTGTAATAAAATATCTTTCATTAATAGATAAATAGGTAAGGTTGTTTGAGTTAGTAGGAAAGAAAAACAAGAAAAATTAAGAGCAACTAATGATATTATCTAAATAGAATCGTCAACACACTTATGAGATATGTGACGAGCGAATGAAAGGAAAAGATCCAAGCATCGAGGAGAAAGAAAAGAAGAGTGCGTGGGTGAACAGTTTTTTTTAGCAGAGAAAAGAAAAAAAGTGAGAATAGAAAAAAATAAAGCACTCATTATTACTTCACAACCGATGTTTGATGTCGACAAACCAATTATTATTGTTCTCATTAAATGGAACAACAGTGAACCATAAGAATAAAATACTAAATATTGACGTCATCTTATATATATATATATATATTTTTCTTGCTCTACTAACAAGCTTGCTCTTGTATTATAAAGGCGGCATGTTGCTAAAAACTGTTTTATTATATAACACATTTGATATTCATGAGAATCATTACAATATTCATATTTGTAAAAGGAATGATGTTCGAGTGCATCTCTTTTCTTTTTAGTAGTTCTGGTATTTTAAGTAGAAGACACTCTCATTTTTTCTTCATGTGTCATAATTAATGATAATTGTTAAGAAAGTATACAGTGCTACTTACATGAGAGAAAACTTCTGGCAAATCATCGTCGGCTAGGATGTAATTATTGTTCGTTATCGTAGACGTAGTAATAAAAGATGGACCATTTTTGACGAATGTATTTCCACGCTAGTAGTAAACAACAACGAATAAACATAAACCATAGTGATTTATAAGAAGATTTGACAGATGAGTTTTCAAGCGTAATCAATGTCATGCCAATAAGAAGAAGGTAATATTACTCAAATGATGGTCACATTGACATTAAAAACATAAACTAATTATATATTATTTTACGAAATGATTTTAGACTTGAAAAAGCATATGATTACATAAATGCCTCAAGCATAAATAGAAGAATGATGCGAATAGGTTTAATATTATTAAAAACACTTTTTTCCTTCGCTTTTCGGGAATTTTAAGTGATGCATGGCTTTTAGTATTTACAAACATATTATAGATTCTTTTTTTTCTCAATAAGACATTAAGAAAATTTTCATGCTTGGTTAGATTACATGTTCTATAGTGCGTTTTTTTTCCTATCAAAACTATTGACAAGTACTATAAACATGCAATCTTTCATTGTCTATCGAACAAAATAACGAGGAGTAGAAATAGAATTCTTTCACGATTAAGCTAATTAGCTAGATTTCCCAAAGTATGATTATTTTACCTAAAAACCGTATGCTTGTAATCTTCAAAAACAAGATCGTATTCGTGACAGCAACAATTTCTAGATTCAACAAAAAAGTATGACTATGTAATTTTGTTGTGTAACTGTAAAGAATAGAAACTAATGAGAAAACATCCGTACTTGTGAAAAATTTCCTAGCTTTATCAGTTGATGAAGCGTAGAAAAATCAAAAAAAAATATGAGTGCGTACATTTTCCTGAGAAAGTTCTTTGTTAAAAAAAGAACTTCAACAGATATCAATTAAATTCTAATTGAATATTATTGAGACTCATAGAAATAGAGAGCTATGTTTTCTTCAAAACTTAAAATTTTTTTTATATCTGAAGTCATTGCTCATTTCAATAGTATCTAGTTGGTTCAATCTGATTAAAAGAAAATAAATAGAGGTCATCATTTTTTTTCCATTATCTAAAATGAATAATTTCTTCTTGCCAATAGGATTTTGATTCGAATAACATGCAATAATAGAAAACTAATAGAAACACAGCCTATTTTACATTTTACTGTGCATCAATGTTTTCCATTATCACTCATGTTTATTTTTTGTACAACAAAAAGGAATATAATATGTTCCTAGAAAGGTTTTTTCTTCTTCATACTATGGCATGCGAATTCCTAAAGTTTTATTCTATGGATATGAAGTTGATGATGACAAGGTAGCATTTTATGGGTGTCTTTGCATCGTATGAAATCTCCTTAGACATCTCTTAAAGATCTTCAAATCTTACAATAGAATCTATACTCTAAAAATTAATTAATTAAACTTGTCTTATAGAAAAAAAAACGGAAGGTAAAAGTGCAACATATAAATAGTAATTTTTACAAGTGCAGTGCAAAATAGACGTCGTAAAAAATTCAAGTTTAATGTAAGTACTTTTATCATTGGATTACAAATAGCTCGTGTTCTATATGAAGTGTTCTACCGTTTATGTATGAAATAATATTCGAGAAATTTCGGTGTATTGAACGGCAAAAGTTTCCATGATTCTAAATCGTGAAGGTTTTAACTGCTTAATAATGCTAAGAAGAAAATAGTAAACTGTAATCTTCTGATGGTATGTTTCCGTATGTTTTACAACAAATACCTTAGACAGTGGAGAGCGAATGCAATTTCATATGCACTTATCTAAATTCTTTATTGGAAAACAATCATATATATTAATCATGATCTGTTAAATCTTTAAATATATTATTGAAAATATACTGTTTGGGACGAATAAATTGCTATGCAAAGCATGTCATACAAAGTTTTGATTACGCTAGAAAAGTTAGTTCAAAATGTGTGACACATAGCTTAGACTGTGTGATAGATTTCCCATTGCAATATCCTTAATCATTGATTAGAAAATTATTTAATGCTAAACGGTTCAACAATACAAATTTATTCAGAGTTTTCATGCTGAAAAAATCACAGGATTCATTTTTTTTAATCGTTATTTATAACGTAGAAAAAAGTCGTAAAATTCATGGAGAAGATTGTGAGCACGTGCAAGGGTTATTTTAGTACTTGCCAATAAATGATGTATTCATTGCACTCCAATTTTCCTCCACTAAATAAATGCAAGAGAGCACATAATTATATGGAATGGCAGATAATTTTCTATGCTGATAGGATAAATTATTAATTTCTTACAAAATTATTTTTTGAGTCACCGTAAACAATACTATCAATTACGATCATACAACTATTCCTCTTTCATCTCTCACCTGTTGTTGAGTAGAAAAATGAAGTATAATATCCTGTGTGTTTCTGCCTGTTTAATTTTGCTCAATTAAATAGAAGGGCAACTTTTTGGGGCTCAATACTCGTAGGGCTTTAGCTATATTTAATAGTTTATACGGCATTAGATATATCCGATATTTCCAGTTGCATGAATCAAGAAAGATCATTACATCATTGCTTCCCACGTACTTTTTATATTGAGTCGATTTGCAGAAAAAAATCATGGGCACAAAAACTGATTCAAAATGACCAAATTCGACGGATCCCCTACCGAAAAAGATTCAGTCTGCAACGATGATTAGTTGCAAGGAGCAAAAATGAATCGACATAAATACGCAGGCTGCCATGTTCAATCTTTCTATTCTATTGAACGTGATACTCGAGCAGATAAAAGACACGATCTAATTCAGTATTTTTTCCATAAAAAAAACAGACCAAGTAATTGCTAAAAACGAACATCAATCTTAGCCCTATCTAACAATGGAAAAACTTTCATTGTATTTGAAGTTTTTCTGTAAGCTAATCAAAGTAAGAACACCAAGGACTATCAAAGTAAATAATTAGTTTTTCAAAGCGTGTACTTCAATTATAATGTTAAATAGAATAAACAGACTGTAAACATTCATATGTACGGGAAAAGAATGATCTAAAATGCTAGAATTGTTTTTAATTTCTTGTTTATTTTTGCTTTAGAAAATTGCTCTTCAGTATAAATTCCATAAAATAATATTTCATGAAGTCTTGCATGTTAAGATTTATCTCTTATGTCAAAGCTTTTTTCTTTTTAATGCATTAAACGTCAGCTATAAAAGTACATTCAATTAGAAAATACTAGAACATCTGTCTTTCAGGAAAGAACAACATATTTACGAACAATGAAAGTAAATATTAAATAAAAAGCTTTTCCCCCCTTTAATAAATAAGGATATTTAAAAAAAAAAGATACTTAACGACATGCCAACACAAGCGATAGCCAAACACTTTTCTTTTTATTCAGAAACTTACATTCATACGTACCGAAATTCCTTGATGTAGGCATGGATTGGTTTTACGCGAGTCCATTGTTGTTGCTTTTTTAGTTGCCTTGTATTCCAAACGAGACATATCATCTTTATAGTTTTGAGCCAAAGGCATTTTAATTAAAAACAATGATAAAAAACACAAACGCTATCAAATAGGAATCAAGTTATTTATGATACCAAGTAATAATAATACTTGAATAGTAGTTGTTTCACAAGCGGATATAATATTGATCGTAGTTCTACGATTTGACAGTTTCTAAAAAAAAGAAAAAAACATTCAATAGTAAAACGTATGTAATGAATTATTTAGAACGTCTAACGTAGAGCCAAAATGCACACAAAACAAGAGGAGGAACAAGTATAAAACAAAAAAATGTGCCGCGCTTGCCGTTCGACAGTTTACTTTTCTGTGTCACCCTACGAACAGAGTATTTAGAAGAAGAAAAAACTATATATACACATAAAAATAGAATGACATTGTTATCTAAGAAAAAATAGGAAAAAAGGAAGAAGAAAAACTTAACTATTATCAAAAAGGTCACGTTGATGTTACTTGACCAGTCAGAATGTGTATATATAAAATAGCATAGCGGCCAGTACTCAAATGTAGAACAAAAAAAACCGAGAGTTTGATTTGTGTTAATTAGATTGATTGCGAAACAGACTGTCCAATAAGTGCTGAACACCTTTTTTCTTGCTCTCTCTCTCTTTCTCGTTTTTTCTGTCTATTCTGTTGTCAGAAAACGCAAAATGAGGGAATTGCGAAACCTAATCAATAAGAAAACTCAATAATTAATGACCATGTTGACGTCACAAATTATTCATTATTCCGTGAACGTATATTCAAACAATTAAATGATTGATTGACATGCAGAAACAACAACAGACGTCGATGTTTCGTTTAGTCAGAATGGCATTTAATGTCATCATAAAGCAACCCTTGATTGTGAACTCATAAAATAAAACAAAAAAGCTACATCCGTCATTTAGTGTGAATATTAGAAATCCTATCAGAAAATAATAAATAATTTCAAGATCGGCAAGAGATTTAATGACAACTAGGAAATTGCATTAGCTGCCAACATATAAACCGGAAAGATAAAATATGCATCATTCGGGCTTATCTCCGTTTTTTCTCTTCTTTTGTAACTATGAAACCTTTCGCCACCTCATTAGTCAATCTAACTCATTTTCAGAATCATTTTATTCTTCATTATCAAAGTCTCGACGTACTGCAAGACATATTTTATGCATAGAAAAAAAAGAACAGTATCCAGCAGGTCAAATTCATTTCGATTCTTCTGGCAAAGATCCTACAGCGCACTCAAAAATGTTTTTTTCACATCGAGTATGAAAAACAATACGATAAACACTATCGGTTTTGTAGTCGATAATAAAGAAACCGACAGTTACGCCCACTATGAATTCAGAAAATTTTGGAAATAGAAAATCATGACTTCATTTTTAATCATATTAAAAATTTGACAGTGAATGATTTAATCTAAGCGATGACTGAAAGTGTTCAAAAAAATAATTAAATGAGAACATTTAGTTGTCTACTTTCTTCTTCTTAGAAGTTTTTCTTTTCCATAGTCATATTCATAATGTGAATCATAGATATGTAACAACCAACGGCAAGCACGGAAACGGCAATTCATGATGCAATCTGTCAATGAGAAATAAAAAGTCTCTACGTAAAGAAAGCAGGTACAAAATTTTCATCATAATATCAACTGTCAGTATACAATTATCTACAGTACAATCAATGATCATATAATCAACTTTATATATGTTTAAAATTATTGATATTGATTATGTGAATTCGTATCATTTCCTAGTAATCAAAGGCATATGATGTAATGTGTTATTAACAAAAGCCATGTAAATGTTCTTTCTAATCGAGTAAAAAAAGACTTCAAACAGAAAAAAGGATGTCAATATTTGTGTAATAGTTTAAACTATCTTTACACAAAATGATTTTCGATTCATTCAATATCAATTAAATTTTACTTGATATAATTTCGTAAATTATGTAAAGTATTATGATTGCAAATTGATCTATATTAAATTTTTTCGTAATACACTTGTTTTGACCTTTTGTCTATAGTCTATTCACTTAAAATGAAGATGATTTTATTGCAGATAAATTAATTTCTTTGTTGTTGTTGTTGTTGTTGTTATTATTATTACTGTCCTTCAATAGTAACAATAATAATAAATGTTTACACATTTCACCAATTTCATTTTTAGAGAATTACTAGACATGTTTTATCATCATAGGTTGAATAAGTAATGTCCTATCATAATTGTGTCGACACTATTGTTGGCTAAATGAAGCCGGCTAGTAGAATAGACTAAACAGCTCATTTGAGCATATTTTTACAAGTATCATAAACTTCATCGAGTATTTCTTCAACAATTATTTTACATCATTTAACATCTCGACAATTTTCCACCAGAACAATTTTACAATTGACTGTAAACGTTTTGTTCTTATATATATATATATATAATTTAGTCTGACACTATTTATTATATCTAACTCTCATTTCGCGAAATACGATCTACAACGAGTATAGAATTATATAGGTAAAATTTTTCTATCCCCCGTCCTTTCTCAACAGATCGTGACAGACACTAATCAGTGAACATGACAGATCGTGACAGAGGTAGACCGATGATTGCAGACAACATGTATATCAATAATATCGCGTTAGAATATATAAATTGCTTCCTTATTGCATTTGAGAAGGATTAAGTAAAAGAGAATGGACGAGGAAATGTACCCAAAAATGGATAGACTAAAACAATCTCTCGTTGGTTAACAAAAGCATCGATGCCCTATTGTATATTTGAATCTCCCAGGGCATTGCGCTGACAGCTTTCTGATTTGAACACCGTCAGATATTTTATTTTATTTTATTTTAACTATTACACTATATTCATTTTAATTATGTCATGTCGACCTTTTATCTTGTTTTTTTATAAGTTGCAAAGTTGTTTCAAGAGCAGATTAGTGAAGTCTCTGGAAAAGATTGGTAATCCTTTGAATTCTTCAAAAGCTATACAAGTTCCTATTTTCAACTGAATGGTTTAATAATGATTGTTTTTCATTTATTCTTTGAATGAATTGAAAATAATGCATGTAAACATTCTAATCTCATCGGTTGTTCACTCAGTAGTGATCGGGTAAGTCGACTGAAAACTATTCATTTTTTTCATCAGAGAAGATTCAAAAGTGAAATGCGTTGCAGATAGTAGCGACACAGTAAGTATTGGTTGTATTGGTCAAAAATAGGTACCAACCAATCCAATTTAGAAAGTGTGAGTGTGTGTGTGATAGTGCGTGAGTCTTTTGTTTTAGCAAATATCATAAATACTATTATTTTCTTTTAATTATTTACATTCATATTTTAATAGATGTCAACATCAAATCGTTCTTTATCACAAGATAATGCAAATGGTGAAAAATGGGATCGATGCTTAACCGATGGCATTCTTAAAACAGGTTTAAATAAAAATATTTATCTATCCTAATCATGATCATGTTTTTTAGCTTTTGGTTTCACATGGGGTATTGTTTTTTCGGCTCTTCTCTTCAAACGTAAGTGAAACTTTTGGTTAACATTAAAATATTATGAATACTTTGTTTGTGAAAGACTAGGTCGTCCATGGCCAATTATCTTTGGTACAGGTATAGGCATAGGTATGGGATATAGTAATTGTCAGAACGATTTACGTTCATCTAATCGTCATTTTAAATCCATAACAAGACCAGATCAACAGATTCCGACAGTAAGATAGCAGTGAGAATAATGAAATTTTTATTTACGATGAAATTTTAGACACCATCAGAAAGCGAATGATCTTCTTCGTGGTTGGAAGACGAACATCTCGTTTCTTTTTTTTTCTTTTCCATTAGCCTTCTTTTTTTTGTGTTCATTGAAAGAAATAAACAAGTATAATTATCTTTGTATTAAGTTTAAATCGATTTGAAATATTAGTTTCGTTAGAATGTATTAAGAAGACTTAGACTAAAACAAAATAATGTAATTGACATTTTAATTATTGATTCAATAAATACGACAATATTTGATTTCTTATCGGAGAAAAAAGATTGGGAATGAATCGATTGATAAGCTTTGTCTAGATTAAAGTTATTTCTAAACTCAAATAAGATTCATTTAAGCCTATCCTGTCTAGATTCTGACAGGTATATTAATTTTTATCGGTAGCCTTTTCATGTCATGCATCTATTGAATTAATTGCTGTAAAAGATAAACATTGAATGTAGATAGTGTCTAGTAAAATAAGCAGACTGTTTAAAATTCAGTGAATGATCTATTAATTTTTATTAAGAATCTGTGAAATTGGTTAATACACAATGCAGATATGTTATTGGACTTCTCATTTTCTTCTTTTCTCTTGTTCTCTTTTCTTTTAAACATTAGAATGTGATTACACAAAGAAAAGAGTTCGACGTGATGGAGGGATAATCGAGGGTCTTTTTTCTCGTTTGCACAATCGATAGTGGTAAGGCGACATTCTCTTTTTTTTCTATGTGGATGTGTTCTTTTATTGATATGATTATTATTTGGTGGCGGTGGAGAAGAAGGAGACGAGGGGGTGAACCTCATTTTAATATATTGCTGCATGCATATGTTTGCATGTATACTATTCAATGTGTGTGCATGCGGCCAGTCAGGCTAAAAGAAAATAGAGAAGGAACAAAAAATGAACATTGTGTCGCTCTACGGACGTAAGAGAACAAGTAGAGAAAAACACAGAGGGAGAGAGACAACGAGAAAGAAAAAGAATAGATCAAAAAATGACTATAAGAGTGGGCAGTATGGTCGACATGAGAATGGTGATGGGGTTGAAACATATATTGTACCCAAGAGATTTCGTGTTGTAAGTTTTTGTTTCATGCGTTTCTGATAAAATTAGTTTAAACTAATCAATCACTTCATGTGTTTGGTTTCTCAAGGCTTCTTTTGCAGTTGTCTAGATTTATATCTATTTTATCATTATCATGTAACATTTATTTTAAGATTTACACATGTAGATTTACTCGTATTCTTCGTGTCTGCTTAATTTATAGATAGTAATCGAATGGGGAAAAAAGCCAGGTAATGAATACCGAATGAATGAATCTCCTGTTATTCTTTTTCGTAATATGAGATGACCATAGAGTATGTTACAACACCAAATTCTTATCTTGCTGATGGGATTCATCATGTTAGCATTCATTCTTCGTTCAATAAAAGAAGAAATGCATGCTTTACCAGATGAATTTGTGTTGTATATATAAATATATCGTATTCTATGTTTCTTGATTTACGTTACTGTTAGATTTTTTTCTCTTTTTTATATAATCAAACCTTGAGAGATGATTATGCTGCTGCTTGATTTATCCATTGTCACTGTCTTCAACAGAAGAAAGAAAAAAAAGAGAAATCATCCAGCAATAGAATGAATGGCATGTTGCAAGGACAGTCTTTCATTTTTGTCATCTATCGCCAACATGGCACTTGCACTGACCGACAGAGGAATGTCAGTCATGAGAAATTTGTTTTTGTCAAGCATTCTTTTGATCACGAGATGAGCTAGAAAGAAAACATTCAAGTAGAAACGCTTGCCCTTGAAATAGGAAAACAAAACTGATCATTTCGTCTTTGTAATCATGTGACCCGAATAGCTCAGTGGGCAGAGCGTGATATTTCTCCTCACAAGGTCCAGGTGAGACTGTTCATTATTCTACGTTGTTATCTTGAAATCGATCAAGCCTGCATTGAAAAAGTCATTGTTTAGTAATAAATGCATAATAGATGATTGCAATTTGGCTCGAGCCCCTGCTCAGGTGCTACATTGATCGTTTTAGTTTTGTTTTTTTGTGGCTCGATTGTTACTACTATTATCAGTAGAACAGTAGCAATGGCAACATATTGAACACAATGAACATCTCATCTGTAAACGATTTACGTAGAGCAGAAGAATCTTAGCGTGTGTCATTATCGTTCTCTTCGTCGTTCTTTTTTCCTCCGTTTTTTTCTTCCCTTTTTTTCTTCCACTTTTTTCTTCCATGCTCCTCGGAATTAAACAGGAGCACAAATGTCAGTTTTTTTCTTAGCCCGTAAGTGAATGAATGAATGAATGCATCTGATGACACTCCGATGGGCATCCGTTCATCACTAAATACAAGTGAGTAATTTTAGCTTGCGGAAATACATTTACAGAAAAATGTCGAATGTATCTAATCTTTATCAATATATTTTGTTGATTTCATAGGAGAACTATACTTATTTGCTTTACATTTTTCATTTAATAGCATTTCTACATAGGAAGATGTCATTATTCATATGGAGAATGTTTACGTTGGAGAAAAACAATGCCTGTCCATGTTTAAAAAGGAGATTAAAATAAGAATTCGACTATTTTTGCAGATAATTTTCAGAATCCGTTAGACCAAAAAAAATTGATTTTACATATTTCTAGTGCTTAATAAACATAAATTCTAAAGAAACCTAAGAAATTCAGTTGAAGTGTCAGAATTTGCAATGGCATTTATTAATGAGTAATTGTCAGCAGGAAATCAGTAGAAAAGTAAAACGACCAAGGTTATTACTTCATTTTTTTCTTATCGTACTACGTAGTTCTTTTACACACAGGTTCGACTACTATCGCTTTTGATTCGGTACTACCTTGAGAAAAAAAAAATCTATCTATTGCTTGTAGTTCATTTTTTTCCATTCTAGTCCCTCAGGATAATGAATATGCTTAGTGTATTTCCATGATATTATTCTTGTTTTTCTCCTTGAGCTTTAGTTAACTTATCATATCGTATCGTTGATACTTGATTTAGTTGATCTTTGCTCATCGTCTCTATTTACATGTATGAACAACTCCGAGCATATAGGTCGACGATCCAAATCCAAGGTTAACAGCATCCTTGCCGTCAGCTTGTTCTTTCTCTTCGTTTTTTTATTCTTTTTTTTTTACCATGGATCATGCATCAATGTCAATTTATGTTGATCATATATATATATATATATACATACATATATTTATGTAAATATATAAATTATAAGTTTCAGATGTGATATGACGACGAAAGATACAGAAATCATATAGAAAACAAAAATGGGTTCAACATTAGTAGAAACAATTAATATTAATGCTAAAGATTTTACAGAACATTTTCTGACTTGTTCAACGTGCATCAATCAATACTCGTCGGATTCACATGAACATCAACCAAAACTATTGCCATGTTCACATACAGTTTGTCGTCAATGCTTAGAACATATTGTTAATTCACAACCAAGATCTGATGCGATTAAGTGTATGCTAATATATAATCTTGCTTACATAGTCTTAATTCATATATTTACATAGGTCCTATCTGTCGAGAACATATTCTATTACCTAGAGGTGAGTGATCGCAAAAATTTCTTTTCTTTCTTATATCTAAATAATTCCAAATTTTAGGTGGTGTCACTTCATTTCCACCGTCATTTTTAGTTAATCAATTACTTGACTTAATGGTTAGTCAACGACGCGATGTTATTCCCAAATGTGATTCACATACAAATGAAGAACTACTATTTTGTGAAACATGCGATAAGATTTTTTGTCAATTATGTGATCAACATCAAATATCAGCTGAACATACAGTCGTTCCATTTTCATTAGCAATTAAACGTATGAATGAAATCCTGTCATTTAAAGCATCAAAAAGTAAGAATTTATCATCATCATCATCATCATCATCATCAGAGTAACGATTAGAGAAATGAGTTGAAAATCGACTACTATTCTTTGATTCGAACAAGAAAACCTTATAAAATGGTAAAGCTTCTTTGGAGAGTCAGTCTTATCTTAATTGAATGGATTCTATTTAAAGTAATAAATGCATGGATCACCTAAAGCTTTCTTATCGAACAATGCGAGAACTTAAATTTACAATTACATGCTATTGTGTATTTCACTTTATGGCTAAAAATCATGTTCAAATTTGAATTTTTTATAAATTAAGTTGTTCTATAAGCCCATTGATTTTTAAAAGTAATAGATTTTAGTTTTTCTTCAACGGTCAGAAGATGTTAGGAAGTTAAATACTTGCATAATAAATTAGTCTCAGTGGGAGTCTATTATGTTAAGTTTGAACTGATGTGGGAATTTTTTTCTATGTATCAATTTAGTATATGAAGTCGACCTTCGTGAGTTATGAAAGAAATCTTAACAATATGAGTCCTCTTGCGTTCTTCCTGCAGAGCTATAATCGTTTTACTCGCAATTTAACCTAAAGGATGGTATGTAAAAAGGAATTTATATTTCAAAATAGAAATTTTGTCCAGGAATAAATGGTTTTTTTTTTTGATGGCAATCGTTCTCGTAAAATTTTCAGCTTAAAACAGTATTGCTGCTGCAAAATATTGCACTTACTTTTAGAAATCAAATATCTCCTGAAGGGAAATTTCTTCGGACGTGTAAGTTTCTTTGAAATCGCTGAAATTCTAGAGAAACAGATACAAAGAGACTGAATTTCATGCATTTTTCTCGTATCAGACTTGTGTTTACCTTAAATAAAGAATTCAACTCAAAAATATTTTATTGCTTGGAAATAATTCCTTAGTGAGCTCGAGTATAGAATTACCTTGAAAACCTCTCTTTCATATTTATATTTATGGTAACGAATTCTTTCAAGTTTTCTCTAGTTACCACAATACGAGCCTAATAAAATTCAGCAACCGATTTCTACAATGCGATTCCCTTGTGTCATCTTTTGAAAAACGATTGTTATTTGATCATCACCATCATAGTATACCATGGTAAAAAGAAAACCATGATGATTGCTGATTAGACATTAATAGTATCAGGCTTGTATTAACAAAAAGTCCATTACAATTTTGTTTTCTAGTAGACAGTATGAAAAATTCCTCACTGATATAAAACTAATTACACGATGTCATGTTGATTATTCATATTCACTTTCTTGTAGAATGACAGAAGATTATCCGAGTAGAAAAGGTAATCTATTATAACATTTGATTGTCAACGTCCTTGTGCATAGTCACTACTTTGTATGAACATAACCTTGATGAGATACGTCTATTTATATCTAGATAAAAAAAAATCTCCTAATGAATTCTGAATAATAATAATCTTGAGAATGTGAGTATAGATCTTCTCTTCACTTGCATTAACGTTCTCTCAATTCAGATAGCAATGCAATTTAATCGATAGTATGTTTACTAACATGAACCATAGGAAGTATTGACAAATCGAAATTATATATATAGATGTCTTACATCGTTACGACGCTAATAGAAATTCTGTGTTCGATAGATCTTCTAACAATTGTTTATTTTTTCAATCATAGCTACCAGTTGTTTGGATCATGCACTCGAATTAGTTAACAATGAAATTCAACGACTGGATAGTAGTATGGAAAAAGCTGGTAAGTTAAAGTTCGTTGGCAAAACGTTGCATAGCCAAATTTCTTTATTTTTCAGCTGAAGCTATTGATCGATCGTTCAATGAAATAAAAAGCTATGTTGAACATCGCCGTCATAATTTATTACAATCACTGAAAACAACAAAAGATTATAAATTAAAAGTTCTCAACGATCAATTAAATGTTATTTTGAGTAAATTTTGAAATATTTCCATTTTTTTGACGTTAATTTTTTGAAGATTTTTCTTTAGATGAAAAATCTAAAATTGAACTGGAATGTGCTGCATTTCAACAAGCATCCGATATTCATGTGTTAACTCAACGTATACAAGAATTGAATGATCGTATTGAACGCATGTCGTTGTTGGGTGAACCACGCGAAAATTCGTTTATGAAATTTGAATTTCGACATAATCAAGCTCTACAAGATTTAGCACGTTCATTAAATAGTGTTGGCCGTATACGTGTATCATCAACATATCCTCCATTATGTCGAGCAAAAATTGAAGCACCTGTAGCTAATCTTCAATGTGCGATACAGATTGAAACAGTTGATTACAATGGAAATATACGTGTTGATGGTGGTGATCCATTAACAGTTAATATTTGGGATTCATATGGAAAATTATGTGAATATGATTTATATGATAAACAAAGTGGAGCATATACAATTATATTTCGACCGCTAATTAGTGGAAATCATAAAATCGATATAAGAATATTTGATCGTCCTATATCAGGTTCACCATTTACAGTTGATGTAACAAAACATAATAATCCGTTATGGACATTCGGTAAGATGAAAACAAAACCAAAAAGAGAAGATTTTCTTCAGCAGATTGTTTTTTTTTCTTTAACTTCAAGGTAAACGGGGTCGAGGTGAACATGAATTATCAATGCCGGTGAGTGTTATCGTCGATAACCGAAATGAGCGAGAACAAGTATATATACTCGATCCAGGAAATAGTCGAATTAAATGTCTTACAGTGGATGGAAAATTTATTGAACATCTCGGTAAGACTTCCATCATTTAAGTATTCGTAGAAGAATCAAATCTGACCAATCAACAAACATATTTATTTTTCTGATTACGAGAGCAGTTGTTCTATACTTGTGAGTCCTTGCTAATCCTAAGATATGAGTATGGTAAAAGTGTATGTTTTACATTGCTACCATAGACAGACAACTTTAATCTTTTGTTCTCAACTTAGGAACAAATGTCATGAAATTTTAGTATCTTCTCAGTGATCAGTAAGTAGAAAGGGTCTTACATCTTGTTACATTCCATATAGCCTATCCGAATCTAAATGATGAACATAAATCTGAAGGCGACCAATAATGATCAAGTATCGTCTAGTCAATTATCGACATCCAGGTTTACAGCAAGGTCACTATCCAAAAGAAAAAGAACTACATTAAAATATCTGCCCATTGTCATTCTGACATGTGCTCCTTAAAAGATATTAGCATTAACACGCTCCATAATAAACATGACAGTAATTGACAACCTAAAACACATATTAATGATTTTCTTCATTAACAATATACACATCTTTTTCATATTTTCTACTTTTATCTCACTAACAACTGTTTCAATAGTATTTGCTACGCTTAGAGATGTACAGTGTCGGCGTAAATACTGAAAAACTGATCACCGACTACACCGATAGTGTGCAAAGTGGAACACCGGTCACACTGTAATCAGTGTCACTGACACCGACTTCATTGAAGCACTGATGATCACTCATACATTGATGAGCAGTGAAACACTGACAAACCGACAACTTTTGATTGACTGAAGTCTTTAGTCAATCAGAAAGATATCGGTGTATCAGTGTTTCACTGAACACCGACGTCGGGGCTGTCAGTGTTCCACTGCGCACACTGCCGGTATAACCAGTGCTCCACTGGACACACTGCACATTCCTAGTTATGCTCAGTATGAAATCATGTGTTTTAAAACAAATATGTTTATTTCTAGTAGCTGACTCTCTGGTTGAACCAACAAGTACTGGTTTAGCTTATCGTTCATCTACATCAACATTCTATTTGCTTGATTGGAAAAGTAAATTTATAACTGAATTCACATTATTCAATTCCAATTCATCATCAGCACATCTCAATAATAGTCGAATTCATATAAATCATCAAGTAACATGTTCATTATTTAATGAACCTGTTCAAATAGCTCTATTTGAACAACATTTTAATTCTTTACTAATATGCGACAATAATACATTATTAATTATTGATAGTCGTACAGGTGATTTGATAAATAAAATTGATATACGTTCATTTGGTATAAAAACTATAAAAGCATTCACAATCGGTTTACAAGACGAAATTATACTTAGCGATCATCGTATACATGTATTATCATACGAAGGAAAATATATGCGGCAAATATCATCCGTAAATCAACAACAAATTGTTGATGTCGATATACATATAACGCATGAACCACCTGATCTCATTGCATCACATCATAAACAATCGTTAACATTACCTCAACATACAAAATCTATGAATAGTCAAACAACAAAAGGAGGTAAGACAAAATCAAAGTCGATCTTTTTTTGTTTTATGCATTCATTGAATCATTTGTTTTTCAAACTTTCTAGGATTTTATACAGCGCTTTGTGTAGATAAAAATGGTCTTCTGTTAGCTGGCAAATGTGAGAAAGATGGAAATGCACATATTGAAATCTATGATAATCAAGGTCATTTATTACGTATTATTGATTCTTATAACCAAAGATTAAGACGTCCATGTTCATTAACAACAACTCAGGATGGCTGTGTACTCTGTGTTGATCTAACAACAGATTCAGTACGAAAATATCGATATGCTTAATGCTTTTCTTTCTCAGGTTTCGTTTTTCTTCTGTTTTATGTTTACGTATATTTGTGCGTGTGTGTTGTGTGTCAGATAGAGAATACCTTCCCTTTCTTCTCATGCACTAATTTGATTCTATGAAGTAAATGTAAAAAAAACATTTGAACTAAAATCTCCGATCGCCATGGCAATCTCTTTAAAAAAAGCTAGTCCCTCTATATTCCCTTATTGAAAACCTGTAGATTTATTTTTAGAGTACAGGGAAAACTTTATCTAACGAAAGACGCATAGTAATTGACAAATTCCGTTCGAAAATTAAATATATTCGATAGAGATTAAACTATTTAGAGTTTTATACGAAATGAAACGTGAGAAAAAAGTATGTCGAACAAAATAGGCAATCGCAACAGTGTATAATATCCGTTAGAAATAGATTGCAACTTTAACAGATGTATTGCAGTTGAGAAAAATGAAGAGAAAAGTGACCATCTTTTCTTTTTGATAGTCGAAATATCCAGAAAAATTTTGAGTTTATGCATTTCTCGATGAATCATTTTTCGTAATCATCAGAAAATCAAGACTCTGGATAAGTTTACGTTGATCGCAACAGATTTTGGTTCATGTTTTCTTTCAGTTCATTTCATAGGATTCGTTAATGTATGTATGTTCGCTTATTGTTTCCTGTATAAAGTGCCACCAACGCTGTCCATCATTTTTTCTCTTGTATATTATTTTTGTTTATTGTCTATGTCTAACGCGTTGAAAGAATTATTATATAAAATGAAAATGAGAGATAGATTCCTCTGGTAATTTCAGTATAAATAAAGATTTTTTATGAATAATTATGCTTTGAACAACAATTTTCTTTTTAAAGAAATGATTAATAAAAGATGATTGTCACCAAGAGAAAGAACATCATATACATAACAAATATATCAGCTTTTTCCTAGTAGGAAATCCTTTTGAAAATTGTTTGTTTGTTTGTTCTATAAGGATTGTTATACTGTTGAATCAAAGAGAACTCGATCTGAAAAAGAAAATAGGCGTTTCCCAAAGTCATCACTGGAGGGTCAAGCTTAATTAAATATTTAAAAAAACAATCATTCATATTCTAATAATGATCATCAGAAACGTTTAAAATTGATTTTCAAGATTTCAGCAATTTATTTTTGTTTATAGATTTAAAAAAAAATGATTTCCAAGATTTCAAAGAGAATGAGAAGTGTTGCATTGATCGATCACAGCCTTTATAAAATATTGAACTGATTAAACTGTAGCCATCGAACCACCATGAGTATTTCTGAATTTATTGAGGTGAATAATGTCACTTTGGTACCTACAACGAATATTATAGATGTGTACAGAGCCCTTAGTTGTCATTTTGATCCATGGTTAGAATATTAATTATGTGTAATCAAAGAAAAGTAACAAGCGAATATCAGCACAGCAATATAAAAAAAAATACGATGATAGTGAGCACAAAAAAAAGAGAAAAAACTACGTTCGAAATAATTAATAAGATATATATTTTGTCGGGCAATCGATTATCCTTGGAGGAATAACAGTAGTTCGTTGGAATTTTTTCATTGTATTTATTTTGCATTGATTGAATGAGACCAAAGAGTCCAATAGTTTATTGAAATTGTTTTATTTGAAAGTAAGTCGAATATGATCCTTGGATAGCTGCGACAGCTTGTTAAGAATACTTTTCATTGAGTATAGTTAATATGCTCTTTTTTCATCTTATTATATAATTTCGATTGATGTTCTATGAGATAGACTTCGCTTGATTTATTTTGCAACCAACTGTTGCAGTCAAAATTTTCAAGATGTCTATTTAAGACTTACATATAAATATTTCATTGAATCGCAATGAAAATAAATAATATTCAACTGTTTTATTTTTATCTTATGGATAAGATCGAGTTTATTTATATTTTAGCTTTCAATGAAACTATATTTAATCTGTGCAACAGTTCATTAGAATGAAAATCGTAAATTCTGCCAACAAATTCCACTGATCCAATGTTGGTTTAACTATTGGGTTCAAGTAATAGTCAAAACAAAATTATATAAATGTCATTTCTTTATCACTCATCAATTCGTCACTCGACTTCTATGCGTTTAGAGAGATAAAAACTTATATGAAAGAGTAGGCCTACTGTCGTGTCAAAAAACGATTAATCATAGTCAACAAAAACAAACATCCTTCGAGACCACCCTACAAAATTCTACAGACAATCTTACAGGAAGAAACGTTTCCAAGCAAGAGATGCCGTTAACTTCATATCCTTATCGACGACGATTAGCTTTTATGAGTATGTTGGATTATCTTCTAGCTGATTAAATAGAAGAAAGAAAATTATCAATTCTATCCACTGATGAAAGTAACGACTATTTCTATCTCATGTTCATTTTTCTAGAAATTGAATTGTGGTTGATCGTGAGAAAAAAATCTGATTATAATAGTGTACATAGCGAAATATGATCTTCTAGATAACTAAGCGACATCTTTGAAACGAGAAGAAAAGATTGGTTCCATCATGGATCCAGCCATTTGGAAGAATTCGTATATGATTCATCTGATTTGTTAGTTCTTTAAACCGGAAATAATCGTTTCGATCGATTATTGTTCTGTTTATTCTTATTTTATTTTATTTTATTTTATTTTATTTCTATTGATTGCATTTATATTATTTTAGAATGATTTTTGAAATTAATTGATTGAATCAATTGATAATATATATAAATAGTTTCGATGCTGGAGAGTTTATTTTAATTTTAACGAAAAAAAAAGAAGAAAGAAATGCATAAATCATCAACGACAACGACAGCAGCAAAAATTCAAAAGAATCGTTCTGTAAGTTAGTTACTTTTTTATTTTAATAGTAGCTTTTAAGGAGAATCGAAAATTTTATGGTAACTATTCGTCTTACTCCAATTTCTTTTTACACGAACGAGAACAAATATAGTTCAATTTTTTCTTCGCTCGTTTCTCGTCTTCGTGAGTATTACTCATTTTAGAAAATCGAAAACAATTATATGACAATTTTGAACTTAATCGATTCGTTTGTACGAATATTATTAAAAGGAATAAATGTACTCAGAATCTTATTATATTAACACAGGATATGAATTTTATTGTATTATGTTAAATATAGGTTTTTATGAATAGAGAATATTTTGTGAGGAAATATTTTCTTTTTTTCTCCAAGACAAAACAAACATATTTTGAATACTTTTTAAAAAAGAATAAAAACATATGGGAGTTGCCATAAATCGATAAAGAAATAGTTTAGTAATTTCCTATATGATATGTCTATCATTGTAAATTCGTACAATAAACAAGAATTCTTATCTCATATAGCCTTCTATTAAACTTTCTTCAAATAAAAAATGAAGACAAAAAACAGGGAATTTTTTATGGACTTACTCAGCTGTGCCCTTCAACTAAATGTATGTGTACATGGATATATATATATATAAATATATCGCCTTTTCTTTTTTTTTTTGCAAAAAAGAAGCGTACGAAAGAACGAAAAAAAATATTTTTATGTGCTCCCCATCACTGTCTTCATTTGTAAAGGAACAATGGATCAAAAGATGACATATTCATCTCAATAATGACTAGCGAGAGAGGTATTAAGAAAGCTTTGAAATTAAAAACATTTCATGAAATTAGAAATGATGTTACTTATGAGATAAAAATTTTCTCAAAAAAGCAACCAAAATGGGCTACTACAATTACAACCAATAAACAAATAACCGTCGAAGATAATACTAGACACCAAGTGAGAAAAACATATTGAATAGAAATTATTCTTTTATTTTTGTACGAAAAGAAAACAATAAATATTATATTATTTTTATTCATTTATTTAGGTTAATACAGATTCGGAAAATGGCGAAGATTCCGATGATGATGTTGCAGGCGGAGTCAACGAAAAAATTGTGTCAACAAGTGGCCAAAAAAGACAAAAACAAAGAAAGGTTAGATGATATATTTTTGCTTGATTATAAACGTAAATAAAAAAACCAGGATAATCAAGTCAAGGTTGAATACACAGCTTTGATATGATCGAAACATTCACGAAAACGTTTTTCTACTAATGATAAAATGAAATATTAATAAAAAAGTTTTGAATATCTATTTAGACATATGCATCGGAATTGTTACCAATGAAATTGGTTAATGATCCATCGAAACCTATGATAACATTATCGAATTATTTAATGAAAAAACGTAAATGGCCATATCGTGGGTGGCATAAACGCTTTTTTGTTTTACAAGATGGTTATTTAATCTACGGCAAATCTGAGCAAGAAGTAAGCTGTTAAACATCCATTGAACATTGCTTTTTCTTCCTGTGAATGAGCTATATAAAACGTCGTATGTTTTCTACTAAGAAAAATTTGTCCATAAGGTAGTTTTTTAATAAACAAAATTAACAAAGATACAACTAAAAAACAGGTTGAGAATAATTATGATTTATATTTTGAGTGCAGATCAGACATTCTCTCGAGAGAGAGAGATCAATTTACTCTACTTCACTAAATGAAAGAAGACGATACGAAAATTAATTGATTTTAAAATTTTGTTTTTTGCCAGATAAAACGTGGTCGATACAATGGTCGATGTGATATCGGTTTATGCATTGTTACATTTATTCGAGAATTGCAACGTATTAATATCGACGAAACAAATTCTGTTTATCATATTAAAATAAAAGATAGAAGTTCATTTGAACAGTGGCTTGAACAAATAGCCATTCATCGAAATTATCGACAAAGAGTACTGGAAGAACAAAGCCCATTAATAAAAAATATAAATACCACCGACGAACCAAAAAAAGAAACTAACCATAAAAGCCCATCGCCAATTAATAGTGCCATAAAATCATCTGATCGCCTGTTTTACAATGGTAATGCTTGCAAAAATTGATTTCAAAGGAAAATAAAGCAAATCATTTTTTCATTGCAATTAAATAGATTTCGCTGAAATTCAAGTGCAATTAAGTAGTCTATCTGATGTTCTTGAACAAATCAAGATAAATACGACGACAACATCAAGTGTATCTTCGAGATCTATAGTAAGAGTTTCTTTCTTTATTTGTTTGTTTTTATCTATTTTAGCATATGTCATTCATTTTATCTCTCGTGTTCTAGGATGGAGGTAAAACAAATAGTGGCCATACACCATCAGCTAGTATAAGTAGTATTAATTCTTTTACGTTACTCGATGTTCAACGACAAGATTACTTTGAATTATCGAAAAAAGGTTATTAATTAGTACGAAAAATATTCATTAACAAGTGTCTTTTTCGATTTTAGTTTTTGATAATCTAAATAATCTTTATAAACGCTTATCTGTGCTCGCTATAGAACAACAACAACAATTAGTAAATTAAATTTTATGAAAAAAATTTCATGAAAAAAACTTTCTTTTTTCAGACTAATTCAGTAAATGCAGGAACCAGTAATACCCTTCAATCAATATCATCAGGATCGACGACTATGTCTCGACATGAATCTATTTTTTATGATGCTCCTGAAGTTCTTAGTGTTCTCATGCTCAATGAAGATAAAGATGAAATTGAAAAAATGGTACGTAGAGGAAATTTGCCTCTGAAAAATATCAAAATTTAACTATTTAGCCCCCACTAGGGATGTCCAGGGTAAGCTTTTTCTCAGTCACCTGTACATTGATTAAGAGAAATTTTCGTTTCCATGTTTCACGAAACCTTAACCGTCAAAACATTGATTTTAATTTTATTCTACGAATTTTCGAGTGTGCTACCCCGTACAGTCAAACTCTTACACCCTGTTGATATCAATGCTATCTATTGATCTGCATGAATTTTATGGAATTTGATTTGGAAAACAAAAACAGATTTTTGTGGTAAACTTGGAAATAAAATTGCGCTGTTTTATTCTTAACGATTGTAGTATATTGATAGTGCGAATCGGAGGAAACAATAGGGCATAAATTGCAATTTAATCATAGTTACGAAAGTTATAATTCTACGTGTTTGCATAGAAACTCTAGGTCATTTTACATCTCCGATATCTCATAAAAGAAAATATCTGGAAGCTGAAACTTTACGACAACTTTTATTCTACGACTCAAGGTTAATCTAACATTTTTCGTATTGTGATTTTTGAGAAATGCACGAAACGTCGTGATACCCTGAATTTTATCTTGGTGCAAAATATTTCTTTTCTAACTGTTATACTATTCATCAACACTTGTGAAATGATTCGAAACATATCTTTCCTAGTAGAACTCATACAGTACTTCGTGACATAGACTGTTCAAAAAATCGACTAGTGATTAATTGCAATTTCGAGGATAGCTGAACGAATTAGAGATAATAAATCCAAAATAACTCGTCCTGACACAATAGAACAGACAAATGGAGCATTATTTGACATTTGTGTCAAAACTACATAATTTAAGCGAAAATTACTTTATATACATGCGTGTCCTTTTCATCATCACTCAACTATCATGGGATACGCATTCTTTTTTTCCCGAGAAATACTGTCGTGCAAGAAAAAAACGAAGACATTGCTTCCGCCTATGTTCAATCGCTATTTTCGAACACGGAAGTCACTTTGTACTTTGCTATTATCATAAAAAAAATATGAATACTATGCTTGTATGATTCGTATATCAGTAAAGCTTTTCTGAAACATCTGTGGAAGGTATTGGACAAAAATCTTCGATAAATAATACTGGTTTACTGTAACGATGTATTTGTGCCAGTTACCTAAATATCAAACTAGAAAATATCTTCGTGGTCTTATGTATAAATAAATGTGGAAACTTCGGATTTCATCCGAGAGTTATGTGTACTGCAAAAAGTGCATGGGACATATGAGTCATTCTAGAATGTCGGAACATCAAAATTATCATGAGAAACTAGGCAATTTGATTTCTGGATGCAGTTTTTGTGCATTTTGAGACGTTTTTCAGGCAATGTTTCGTTAGAAAGCTACGGTTTAGTTCAAAACTAATATCAGATTCGGAATCAGCGTTAAAAACTGAGTCGAGTTATATATATTGTGAATAATTCTGAGAAAAATTTGTTTTTCGGAAAAAAATCCCTGTACCCTTCCTCAGGGATGGCCTGGTCAAAAATGACAATTTTTTCGATAACTCAGCCATTTCTTGAGGGATTCTTCTCATCTTCGAACTCGACCGAGATATTCATGAGATTGAACTGTGTGGAAAATTTCATCACGGCCTGACTCTTCTGTCGAAAGTTATCGTGCCTACGGCCGACCGGACGGACATACTGACCGATTCTAGAGTGTACTCACTTTTTGAGTACACAAAAATAGCATCATCTATTATAGAATATGAGTCAATAAAAATGACTTAAAAAATACTCGAGTAGTCAGAACTGAAACTAATAAATATCTAATCTTTTGTGAAAAATATTTAAGGAAACTCATTCACTGTATGGTTTTTTAGTTATCTGATATGTTAAATTGATTTGGCAAGCTAGTTTCTTCTTCCTTCACAAAGTGTTAATTAAAAAAGAAAATATTGAGAAGTACTTAATTGATCATTTCATTAATTATATGTAATTTTCTATTACAAATACGTATCTTCTCTGTGATGTATGCATTAAGAAAAAATATTGAAGAACTTGTGTTAAATTGTGTTTTTTTTTAAACAAAATTTCTGTTAAAAATAACAACGCGAGGAAAACTAAGAATCATAATTTAAATGTTCTACACGGGCATAACGTTTCATATCCGGAGTCAAACCGACAATTTTTTCTACGCCCGATACCGGAATCAATCTGACAGTACATTTTCGATCCGAGCCTATGTTCTGGTCTGAGTTTCATGACACTAAATGAAGGTTAGACTCTGCATGATTGCAGTCAATCTTGTAAAAAATAACGATTGATAAGATTTCTTCGCTTGTCATTTTAGACGTTTTCAATATCTGAGAAGATTTCAGAAAAGAAAACAAATTAACAATAGAAAGTTAACTTTACAAAAATGATTCAAGAAAAATTTAATTATTGCTTAAAAATGAAATCATCAAACTGATTTGCAATACTCTCTCTATTTCTCATATATAATCGTTTCTTGTGTTTTAGTCTGACTTTGAATCATCAAGTTGTGGCGATGATGAAAGTCATGCTGGCGATCTCTCTCATATATCAACTATTCCACCGCAATTAAGTATGCTCATATTTTTCTTATTCGTTCTATTCAATTCATTCGTTCTATAGAACTACCTGAAATAAAATGGCGGCGGTCATCTCTACCATCGTGTGCACCGGACACATCAAATATTGGTTTATGGAATATAATGCGTAAAGCGATTGGAAAAGATTTATCTCGTGTAGCAATGCCAGTTATATTAAATGAACCATTAGGTTTATTACAAAAATTATGTGAAGAAATGGAATTTTCTGATTTACTCGACCGTGCATCACAAACAGACGATGTTTATCTGCGTCTTGTTTATATTGCTGCTTTTATTGTTTCAACATATTCATCAAATTATTATCGAACTGGACGAAAAAATTTTAATCCTTTATTGGGTGAAACATACGAATGTATACGGGAAGATAAAGGATGGAAATTCATTGCCGAACAAGTAAAATTTTATTTTTAATTTCTTTTAACAATACTTTAATGTCTTATGTTTTGTAGGTCAGTCACCATCCAACAATAAGTGCATGTACTTGTATTTCACCCAATTTTATATTTTCTCAAAGTAGGAAAATGAAATTAGAGGAAATTATATTTCAGCAATTCTTCTTTCTATTTAGAATTACAAGCCAAAGTAAAATTCTGGGGAAAATCAATAGGTAGCTACTTTTTTTTCCGAATATATTAATTTGTAATAATAATTTGTTTTTTAGAAATATTTCCTGATTCATTGAATACATTAGTATTACCAAAATACAATGAAACAATAACATGGAATAAATGTCCAATGTGTATACATAATGTTCTGTCATCAGAACGATGGATTGATCATTATGGTGATGTTCTTGTTGAAAGTTCATTTGGTACTAAAGCTCGAATTAGCTTTATTCAGGTTAGTTTTTGTTTAAAAAAACAAAACTCAATAGAAAAAGTCTTTTTTTTTTCTATTTCGAAATCAATTTAGAGTGATTATCGAACACGTTTAAATAACGTCGCTGGAGATATTATAGACGCTACGGGGAAAGTAGTTCACAAAATATTCGGCCATTGGCATGAAAATATTTTTTGTGGAAATGATCAAACAGCAAAATGTATTTGGCGACAAAGTACGTAATAAGAGATTAATATTTATTGAAAATATGGTGCTAAATGAAACCAATTAGTTCTTACAACATACGAATGAATTAGATTATTAACAGATCAATGGAGACGAGATTTGTATTATCTATTTTCGGATTTCGTGGAAATAGAAACAAAACAGATTTTTAGCTAACGCATGTGAAAATAATCTAGATATGACATATGTGATGGGAACATGATGCACATATGATGCTTACTAGTAGTTAGTTTGATAATTTGCATGAACCACGGACACGGGGGAAATGGCGGACTTGAAGTAGAAAATTACTTCACAGTAGACTACTTGAAGTAGAAAATTACTTCACAGTAGACTACTTGAAGTAGCTCAAAGTACCACCCAAGTAGCCCAAAGTAGGAACAAGTAACGTAAATTAACCTCAAGTGACTTCAGGAAAATTTGAAGTTAAAAAGTACGTCAAAGTAAGCTACTTCAAATAGCTGAAAGTAACTTGAAGTAGCTCAAAGTAACTTGAAGTTCAAAAGTCCGCCGTTTCCCCCTTGTCTATACGCCAGATTCTGATCGGTTTACTTTTTCATAAATCTAATGAGCATCAAATTATCCTTAAAAATTCCAACCGGAACAACTGTTCTCTCTTATGACACGTTTCTGAGATGCAAAGAGAGAATTCTTTTCAATGGACAACATTCATATCTTGTTTTTCTTTGTGTAAATAAAATTCTAAGAATAAATCAAAATTTCAGCAGCATGCTTACAACTGAGCTCTAGCGGAGGTTCTTGATTACGACGTCCATCAAGATTTTTTCCCTTGTAGTTTACGACGGATTTTCCATGCAATGAGTTTTCTCATCATTTGAAGATTAATATTGTTTTGGCTAATTCAATGCAATCGCTTGTACATATTTCAAATTTTATTTAGGTGCGGTACCAGAAAATTCAAAGCAATATTATGGTTTTACTCGGTTTGCCATTGAACTAAATGAACTTGATGATGATCTTCGGAAGCAATTACCACCGACAGATACTCGTTTTCGACCTGATCAACGGTTCGTTCACTTTCTTTCTATCTCATACTGTAATATGACCTATTCCTATTTTTTAAATTAGTTTACTCGAAGCTGGAAAAGTCGAAGAAGCTGAAAAAGAAAAAGCTCGTATTGAACAAGCTCAACGCGAACGTGCTGGCCATGTTCTACCTCCAAAATGGTTCAAACGAGATGGTGATTCGCATGTCTTTATTCGTGATGAAGATCCAGGACATAACTATTGGAAGAAACGCGAAGAAAATTGGACTGGCGTCGAGTTTATACAATTATGGTAGACAGGAATGAAACATGATCGTGCAATTATAATTCTTGTCTTTTGGCTTCCCTTACTAGTCGTTTTGTTTTTGTATCTGGTGAAGTGACATAACCAGAGAGTTTATTGAATATGGACTAGAATAATAAGAAATATTCATGAATGTGCAAATTTGTAGCGTCGTTAATTTTCTCTTGATGTAAAATCTTTTTCTGTTTGTTTGACTTTTTCCTTCTCCTCAAACTATTATCTCCTATGCTTGTTTTTAACCAATACGACACACGAGTAAGTTATACAGTGCAAAATTAAATGAAAGATAAAATTAAAAAAAGCAATATTCAGTCGAAAATTTATGATATTCATTATTCAAAAAACTTTGTATTCCATGAACGAATTTGCCTATGTTTCACATTAGAAAATGTTGAAACCAAGAGTTGACTATGAAACTAATAAAACGCGCTCTTCCGGTCTGTTTTTTTTTGTATGTCTGATCATGATATCCTAAGAAGAGTCGAGCGCTAAAAGAACACATATGCCTATAGATAAGTGAACCCGATAAATTATGAGATGAAATTTAAAGCATGAACGCGTTGATTTTACTGGCAAAACGATGAGAAACAAGAAGAAGTGAGTTTTTCTCTGTCAAGTAAACTATTACAACTGATGTCACAAACGAACGAGCATTTTCATATCAAAATCTAGGTGTCTCATTGACTCGTAGAATAAAAGACGAATTGCAGGCTGTCGAGATTAATAGTCATGATAATTTAATTGCAGAATCTAAATATAAATAGTTCTTTTGGTAAAATGAAACATGCTGTTTTCTTTCTTTCTATAAAATCGGATTTATATGCGGGAAGGTCCTTACTAATATTTAAAAAAGATGAAATTTATGATTTCAATGATTCTCATGTTTTTTTAATGTTATATCTTGCCGAGTAAGTTTTTACAAAAAAAGATTTTCTATTCACATTTTCTGATAAGAAATTGAAGCGTAAATAAGACAAAGAAAAAATTATTATTAATAGTTGCAAATTATACATGCCAATAAAATCATAACCAAAAGAAAAACGCAATTATCTCATTGAATAATTTTTAGTAAATAAATGAAAACAACTAATCATCTATATGAATATGGTGCTTATTCAAATTGTTGTTTTTGATCAAGTTTATTGACATGAAGATTTACGGTTGTTGAACACAACTTCTTTCTTTTTATTTTCTCATCGATAAGGAACAACATTATGTTCTACTCGTAAACATTATGTTCTACTCATAAGTATTATTTTCATATGTAAAGTAAGGTTCTTCGATTACTACTTAAATATCACAACACAATAATATATTCAACCGCCATTCGTTTTATTTCATTCTCGTTGCTATCTTACTTAATTAGGAATTCGTAATTATGCGCAATAGATCCAATTAATATCACAAGAAAAGCAGAAGATTTCATATCGATTTTTCGTTATTCTGGGTTTTGAATGAGAAAATTTGTATACAAACGCATTCCTTTTAGTAGTTGTTAGTGTACACATGAGAGAAAAGTTGATGGGAAATATGCCGTACGCTGAATATAAAAAAAAAAGAAAAACTGTCAGCCTGAATCGAGTGACGAGAGTAGTCGGGTTGCTTGGTGGCATTCTTCCTTCTGTTTCTTCATCATTCTTCATTTCTTTTTTCTTGTATATTTTTTTATTTTCATAATTATTTTATGTCCATTCCACCCGATAATAATATTGACTAAAAATCTTCACTGACATAAACAGGTAAATTGTGTAACAATTTTCAAAGTTTTTACTTTTCCGATTTGCTTTTTTACTTTTCAAAAACCGAGTTTTTCCAAAGATAAAAGGTTTTAGCTATATGCGTAGAGAATTAAAAGACTTTGGTTGTTGTTGCTGTTGTCAACATTGATAGGAAGCAGTTTTCAAAAATGAAGAGACGATGTGTCAAGGAGAAAATAATAAAAATATCAACTTTAAAACAAAAATCTACTTGTCAGTAATACAAAAAGAAGAAGAAGAAAAGCTCAGCAACCCATTAAATATTTTATTATTACTTTTAGATTGAAATTTCAGCTTGTTTATTGTTAACCCAGAACAAAATAAACTTACCAGGGGTATAAAATGATTTCTTTTTCTTCTTCTTCTTCTTCTTCTTCTTCTTTTCATTCAAATTCAATGACTAATATTTTCATAAGCAAAACAAAATCGTTGCTCTCTGGCTCTTACTTTTATAGCAATTTTCTTTAAAACAAACTTGTGCATGCAGACATGTTTTAATTACACATGGCAGGACTATCATGATCATTTTATATTAATAGAAAACAAACTTTTGAGGTTACTTAATAAATTTTCAATTACTACTCATTCTAAGTGAAGAAGATTGTCGTAATTGTTGCTTTGAAAAATATTGTATTCAATGTTGCCACAAATAAATAGTGAGCACTGAGTATTTAGTTAAGCAAGAGAAAAAGAAAAGCAAAAGTCCACACAAAGTGTCAAAACTGTCACCAGCAAAGAAGGTATGGTTCATTAAGCAGGATAGTTATGCTCATTAGTCTTTCTACAGAAAGTGGTTTTATGTATTATGCTTTCACGTACTCTCTTTCTTTTTCTGTTTGCCACTTCATCTTTAGCATCCTCTTCTAGCTATTTTATGTAGTCGCATGGTAGCAGTCAGAATAAACCATGATGATAGCGATGATCACATATTTTCTATTCTTTTCTTCTTGGATTTCTTCTTTCTAATGCCTTTTAGCTGTTAGCAAGAAAGAGAATACATGGCTACATCTATGCGTGCATAAAACTTTAACAAAAAGAAATGCCATATTCATACCCATCCCCAAGATCTGTTTTATCCTTCATTCAGTTATGTATTTGGTGTGTGTTATTGTTTTTGGTTTTTTTCTCCGATCCTTCAGAATGAATCGTTTTCCTATTTTATTTATTTTCCTATTTTTTTACGTTTATCTTCGCTAAGCTGCTGTCTAAATGTCTATTATGCTTTAAAATTGACTAATTCTAAGTTTTCAGACAAAAAAAAAAGCTAAAATCCTATGAAAATTTTCTTCGTCGTATTTTTTCTTGTTTTTAATATTTAGTATCGTCAGTATAGATGTGTGAAGAAAGGTGATTCTTTGATGCAGGAAGCTATTTCTAATTTTGCAGCGGCACATTCATTCCAAATATACTAGGTAACAATCGATAATGTTCTCTCTTTTACAGGCACTACCTTTATCTTACAATTATAGTTTAAAAAGTATGCTAGATTTCAGAAAAAAAATTTAAAAAACAAACAACTTGGCAGTTTTGAAATATTTTTCATTCGATTGAACGGCAATACATCTCTATGTAAGCTAGTGAATGAGTAGAGTAGTAGATTCTGTTTGCTTTGCCTTTTTCTTTCTTTTCTGTTCTCATATTCGTAGTTTTTAATGCATCTGGTATGTTAAATATGTAACATCAATATGTTTTTCGTTTTCTTTTCCTTAAAATAATTATTCAACCATGTGACAAAAACGTGTGCCTATCGATCTTACCTTAGCGGTGATGTTTGAAGAGCAGTCTATCATTATACGTTTACTATCACCTATCTATAACGTGAGACAATCAATATTTCGCTGCCGCCAATCAAAAGTAAATATGCGGCTTGGTTGACGCAGTAGTGTCAAACTTGAAACTTGAATTCAGTTGAAAATAGAAAATTTCAACTTTCAACTCATAGCGACATATGTATGAGCCACGATTATTCAGAATGCTATTGGTTTAAAAGTCGAAAATTGAATTCAAGTTTGACATATATGGGTTGACGTACAACAAGAATGTGTGTTTGACAATTTCATCGTATTCTATGTGTTCAATTTCAACTGCATGTATAAAAAAATATTATTTTTGTTTTCATTTTCAAGATTGTGTATTGCTCTCATTGAATGGTCTATCTATGGGTACACAATTTAGTTCGGCCACGCTGGACGATGCCACAGTGGCTATGATTAAATGTAAAACAAGAATGAAATCGACTGAAATCACAGACTGGTTTAATGAACTCAAAGTAAACATTCTAGAATTCTTTTTACCGTTATTTCATCAATAATATTAGATTTCTTTTATTGTTATTTTGAATGTATAAAATGTCTGACTAGTTTCCAAGGAAAAAATTTGAATGAATCCAAAAGATTTATAGAATGTGTACGAGAAAATTCTTGTTGATGCCATTCGTAAATTTTGCATAGAGCAACAAATAATCAAATGGCCTTTGTAATATGTTCTGTGTTGATTAGATCATTGTAAAAACGAGATTAAATAGGAACGTAAGAAAATGTCTACGATTCTTTTCCCCTGATCCTTAAACAAAACAAAAGATAAATATTTTCAAACATCTTTTCAATAGACACAAGAGATCTTCATAGTTCTTCAATGAATTTTCTCTGTCATTAGAGCATAACGAATTCTTTTTATTTTCAACAACAACAACAATAATTATAATAATAATAGCAAATTCTAATCTTTTTTATTCTATTATCACCTAGACACGATGTCCAAATGGTAAAATGACAAAAAAAGATATGTTAAAATGTTATAAAGATTTAAGTTCATGTGACATGGACAAAGTTGAACATGTTGTTAATGCTATATATAAAGCTTTCGATGTAGATAATGATGGTAAAGTAGGTAAGAAGTTATTGCTTTTGTGTTTTTTTTAAACTATGCATTTTTATACTCAAAAATATTTATTTATTTTTTTGTATAAATAGATATCAAAGAGTTCGCTATTGGATTTTTATTGACTACGAAAGGTTCGATAGAAGAAAAACTTAATTATACTTTTCAACTCTATGGTACAAAATATTGAAAGAAAAAGAATAAATCGATTTATTTTTTTTTATCTTTCTAGATATTGACAAGGATGGCTTTATTGACCAATCTGAGATTGATATTATGGCTAAGGTATGTCAAATTTTAAATATAGCGTAGCAATATCTGCCGAAAATAAAAGAAAAAAAAGAGCTCATAGAAGATCGTTTTTTCGATGTTGAGGAGAAATGCTGATGTTTCCTTTCTTTTGCTTTCGCTTTACATCCTACTTCACAGAATACTCTTATACATTTGTTCGTTTATTTTCAGTATGTATTGCGGATGTTAGGTGGTAATGGTAGTGAATCCGAGTCGGTTGAATTGCTCAAACATTTCATTAGTGCATGTCACTGTAATGAACAAGGCCTAATAACAAAGGAAAGTTTTGTGCGAGCCTTGTCCAAAAACGAATTACTTTGTCAACTTTTATCTCCTTTTACGTAACAAGAAAAAGCAATCCATCGCGTTTACATCATGAGTGCAAAGAGAAAAACTAAAAGCTTCCTTTTGATCTATTATACTTCCCAACGATGGTAAAGCTTTCGATTTATTTTATTTCATGTATCTGTTTGATTGTCATATGTATTTTTATTTTTGAAAAAATGATAAAAACCAACCAAATTAATTTAGAATTGAAAGCATCCTATTCCAAAAAGATTTGTTTTAATGAGAAAATTCTTCAACGAAAAAAACTAGCATACATGTGAAGAATTACCACCATATACTGTATGAAATGACTGTCTACACAGAACAGTTGTTCGATGAATTTGATAGCATGCTGTTTTTATTTTATTTCTGTCGAGTACAATTTATGAAAAATAGAAAAGTCAATAGAATTCAGATTACGCTGCAATAATAGCTGCTTTGATGATGCTGATACTTTTTTCTACAGCAAACGAAATAATAATAAAAAAAGAGTACAGATTGGTTTCGTCATAGATCAAAGAAAGATCATTTGCTGCACCGACAAGTTGCAATGTACAGCGCACTTTGCAATTTAATCAATTAAGTAACATGGTATAAATATATATGACAAGTCATTTTTTTACAGCTGCAGTTTATGGATAATGTTATATTATTTATTTGCAGATGCCATCAAACCATTTGTACACTAGTACTCAGAAAAAATTCTAAAAATAAAGTAAACATAATCATTGATATTTAAGATTAAAACCGAGTCTTCAGTTTCTATTTAATCCTTATTTACTGATTAAGTCTAGTCTTTTACCTATAAGAGTACCGACGTGTAATATCATAGAAGTCCCATTATTGTGTAGAACAACATAGGTAAATTTCAATTTTCAGGGCAAAATCGCACTTGATAATCCTTGCTCGAAAACAGTAACCCAAGATTAATGAACCTTAATGTAACGAATTGATTACGATGATAAATTTAGCTTTCTCCCTAGGATTTAAAGAAGATTTTTTCTGGCATATTTTTGATCTTCCATGATCTTAAAACTTTAACGTGCATATTCTCATTAGTACATTAAGAAGATTCGCATGTCTATAATATATCGCAAAAAAAGAGAAAGCGAGAGGGTACTCTAAATGGTTATAACATTGATGCGCCAGAAAACCTTCGTTTTCTTTAATATTTATGAGAGAAAATGTCAACATCGATGGTTAAAACGATGCAAAGGTGTTAACTACTTTTTTTGATGATTCTCACCAACTCTCATATAGAGATCATGAGAACAACCAAATAAAATGAGGCGAATTAAATTTATTTGACAGATAATGTCTGCTAGTGATGAATGGGTACCATTTTCCACCAATTGCGGTTCCGTAAATCACTCCCTAAATCAAATCCACATTTGTGGAAAATGCGACGATTCAAATTTTCTGATCACCAATTGGGGATTTTCGAATTTGTGGATAATCTAAAATAGAAAATACAGTGTGTGAAATCCTACTTTGTACAATAATTGAATTGCGACCACACTATATTAACAAGCGAAAACTGCGACGAAAAACATATGCTATAGAATGATTCTGGTAACCAGAATATTTGTTCTGTAGTTCAACATGACTGTACATGAGAAAAATAAAATTTTCAAAATGAGAAATATAGACGCTAATCGTTTGTGAATACTCGTAGGCTGTTATCAAGTGTAGAATAAGATTAAACTGTAAATCCAAATGTAACAATATACATCTGTGTATTGATGAACTCTAAAATGAATCTGGTGACTAGAATGTGTATTCTGTTACTCAACACGAGTGTAGATGAGGCGGGGGAGGCGGATGTAATTTTCAAAATAAGAAATAAGCACTGATCATTTGCAAGTGATTGTTTGTTATTATCAAGTTAGTCATAAGATTAATCCACGTATTTGGAAATAATAATATAGATCTGTTTGAATTAAATTTGGAATGAATCTGGTTACCAGAATCTATGTTCTGTTCAGTGTTGCCAGATCTTCTGTATTTTCCAGAAAAATTCCGGATTTTACAACTTTTTCTGGATTCTGGATTTTTCTGGATTTTAGAATTTAGATCACTCTTTTAAATTACATATTATTTATTTGTTAATATTCAAAAAAAAAATTTTATTTGATAGCAGCTCAGTGACTAATTGCACTATTTCATTGATATACTTAAAAGACGAATGATATTTTAACCATTCTAACGCATAGATTTTCTTATGTTTTTTTTTCAACAATCTGTAAGAAGATAATAGTAATGAATACGTTGAAAGTGTTTTTTAAACAACGAAACATTTATCTCATGATAAACGAAATCGTATGTCAACAAAACTTATTCGAGCTGAGTTACAAATTCGATTGAACTCGTCGTTACGTTGTACAAAAGCTTATGAATATTTTTTGTCAAAACTAGTACTATTAAAACTTATTCAGTCCACACTGAAAACAAAAAAAGTACTTTACCGAAATTTGAAGATTTTGGAAAGTCACACGAAACTATGATCAGGTTTTTACCGAAATTGAAAAGGTTTTGTGTGATTTTACTAAACCTTCAAAGTTCGGTACAGTATCGTAAAAAGGTTCAGAATACGTTTCAAAATTCGAAGCCTTTTAAAGTTCGGTAAAGTACCTTTTTTGTTTTCAGTGCAGTGAAAAATATTCTATTAAAAACCAACGCGTTAAATAATAGTGAAATTTAGAATTTTGACGTCTTTTTTCTTTTTTTTTTATATTGAAACATGTGTTTTTTGAAGTAATAATAATGTAATTGAGAACAAAATTTAGAGATACTTATTTTAGCGGATAAAAATCAACTGCTAAAAGTATTTCTGAATTTCACAAAAAACGTTTCTGGAATTTTCTGGATTTTTACATTGGAATTCTGGATTTCTGACTATGACATCTAGCAACACTGGTTCTGTTATTCAACATGAGTTTGGATTAGGATAACAGTATCATTTTCAAAATAAGACATGTACAGTATTCAACGACAAAGAAGTTATTGACTGTAGTCATCTGTAGAATAAGATTAAAATACATATTCGAAGAAAATAAAACTTACATATGAATCGATGAACTATATGAAATGAATCTTAAGTGAACGATAAATAGATTAACGGATGAAAGAATTGAGACTGGACAATTTTCTGATTAGTCAACATCTGCCGGCAGCATAAATGTACAGAAAAAAGGATTGTACGAAACTTTTTGACACAGATACCTCTAAGAGGTCTCCTACGAAAAATCAGAAGAGATTTTATACGGAACCTCTGTAGCTACTAAACCTAAAAAAGGTTTGAAGAACTGATGCGGCACCTGGTAGTAAACAATGCAGCTCAACGAGACATCAAAGAATTCGTTTGGTACCATTTTTTTCAGTGTAGTCACTAACAAAATACAAGTGCAATCTTCGGTATGTTTCCTTCATTATTAGACTGTACAACTTTGTTCAATTGACAAACCTTTTGACTAAGAAGACATAAATGAAACCTGCAAGTCATAGTTCAAAATGAATATGACACGGAAATGATGCAGTTCGCAAAAAAAGGCATTTTTAAGTATCCGCTCGCAATAAAAGAAGATAACATATTCTGGTCACCAGATTCGTTCCATAGTTCATCGATTCATATGCATTTTTATTATCATCCAATACATAGTTTAATCTCACTCTAAAATTGATTACAGTCAACGACTTATATGTAGTTGAATACTGTAGCTACATTGATTATTTGTAAAATTTTATTTTTCTCATGTACAGTCATGTTGAACGTCAAAACAAATATTCTGGTTGCCAGAATCATTCTATAGCATATGTTTTTCGTCACAGTTTTCGTTTGTTAATAGTGTGGCCGTAATTAAATTAGTGTACAAAGTAGGATTTCACACACTGTATTTCCTATTTTAGATTATCCACAAATTCGAAAATCCCCAATTGGTGACCAGAAAATTTGAATCGTCGCATTTTCCACCAATGTGGATTTGGTTTAGATAGTGATTTACGGAACCGCAATTGGTGGAAAATGGGACCCTACCGTTAGTGATCGGTACAATAAGCACTTAAATATTATATTAGAAATATAATCTCTTGAGATTTATTTTCTATGCTAACGTAAGATATTCTCATGTGAAGAAAATTCTATGTTATTCAACTATGAGATTAGAAGATAATAGCTTCGATATTTTGTATGATTATGTTGAGATGAATTTATTATTTAATCAGATTATTTGTTAAGTTTAAAAAAGAAAGAAAGAAAAATATGAGATTTGATAGTTTGAAAAATGCAACAAAATTTATCACAAAAGGACTTTAACTGTCATAGTTTGTTCTTTTTTGTGATCGATACGTATTATTGGATTCACCTTTTGATGTAAAAAAATCATGATCATCAATACGAGATCGTGAACTGCTACCACCATAAGTATTGTTCGCATTATAAGGCGATGAATAATTTGGTTTTTTCGATGAACTCGGATAATCATCATCTTCAAATTTTGAGCTTGACATTGGTTTCGACGACGAATACGGTCGATCTTCATTATCATGCTTCGCACGGATTGTCGATTTTGGTGATGAATAAGGATTATCGTCAAATTTTGATGTTGAATAATCATTACTGAAAGTCGAACGTGCTATCGGCTTTGATTTTGAATAATTATCCTTATTATCATCATCATCGTCATCATCATCATAGTTTGTAACTGTTTTTTTTCTTGAAGATGATAATGGACGAGTATCACCGTCGTCGTCATATCTCGGACGAGTGGCTATTTTCGGTGAAGTTCCTCGATAGTCCTGATCAAGATTTAGACGACTAGATGGTCGTTGATAACTTTTATTAGTTTCAAAATCATAATTTTTATTTATTTTTGTTGCTGTTTTTGAATAATTATCTTCATCGTCATCATCATAGGCATTGGATGATTTCTTTGATGTTGCATTCATAAGACGATTGTTTGTTCTACTGTAAATATCATCGTCATCATCATGAAAACTTGATAATGGTTTTTTAGTACTTGAAGAAAATTTATTTGTCGAAAAGGTTGAATTATCAAATCGATCGGTTAACTAAGCAACAGTAAAAAAAATCGTTTCATTAATAAAAAAGAACAGAAACATTTACTTTCGGTTTTTGCTGTTTATATATATCATCTTCGTCATCACTACCATAGTTACGTTTCGATAATGAACCATTCGTATAAGATTTCGTATCATGCACAAGCGGACTCATATTTCGTCGTTTTGAATCACTTAGTATCGATGAATTTGAATGAAGCTTGGATAACATATCATCACTTTTTGTTAGTTTAAGAGCTGATGAAATTGACCAAGGAGTTTCTTCAGGAAACGGTTCATATGTAGATCGAAAGGGTTTCGGTTCATTACTACTTGATCTCTTTGTTGCTGCATTATTATTCGTTATAGGACCGATTACCTTTTTTTTCTTACTAAAATCATTTCCCATAGATGATTTACTACGATAAACATCATCATCATCATCATCATCATCGTCATTGTCGCTGTAGGCTTTAGTTTTGGCTTTACCTGGAAATATACTTGGAAGTTTTTCAGTAGTCATTCTTGAATGATAATCTGTATTTTTATTTGTGAAACTAGTATTTTTTTTCTTCGAATATTTATCATCGCTCGCATGTCCATCACTATCGTATTGATTAATTTTTCGACTTGTTCGATTAGTTTTTGCTTTCGTAATACGTAAGTTAAGTTGTGTATAGTTCTCATCGATTGTTCGAATTAACCATGAAAAACCCTTTCGTATCGACTCATCGGCTGATCGTTCATCATATTGAGGTAATGCCGTACATAATTCCTTAATAGAAATTTTAATTAAGATTTTTTATTTTGCTTGAAAATAACCACACAACGTACAATTTTATGTTTCGCTTTTAATTTTTCGATATTCAATCTACGTCTTAAATCATTTTCATTACTTATAGCACCTCTTTGATCTTGTTTGTTGGCCAAACTTATTTTAGAACAAGGGAAAACCTTATATAAAAGATCAAAATACGATATAACTTACATAAGAATCGGTTTATCTTTAAGTTTAACATTTTCAAGTAAATCTTCTAGAGTTTCTTGATTTTCTCTTAATCGATTTCTTTCACTTGCATCAAAGACAAATATTAAACCATGTATTTCATCATAAAATTGCGGCCATGAATTTTGACGAAATTTTTTTTCACCGCTTACATCAATCATTCGTACACGTTGATTTTTATTTTTTTTATCAGCAGCATTTTTTTCATTGATTGGGAAGGGGACCATTTTTGAATTTGAACCCATAGTTGGTTGAACGTCATCTGTGGGATCTACAATATAAAACTAATTAGAAGATTGTCAATAAAATCAATATATTACTTCCTTCAATTGCTTTAACTGTCGACGTTTTACCTAAATAAATCTCGCGTAAGAAACAAAATGCATATGAATAGGACCCTCTTACCGGCATCATCAAGACCAAATACACCAATTGTAATATCCCTAAAGAAAAATATTTTAAATAAGTAAAATATCATTCGTTTTTCTCAGACATATGAACAGCGCGTCATATTCAGAAAAGGCACAATTATTTCTCAATGTTTATGTCTAGAGATAAACTATCAAATGAAAATCTCTCAGTTTACTTTTTCACGTTTATCTAGTATTGAGATCGAAAATCTATAGACCCTTGGTTTTTTATGAAATTTTAAAACTGTACTGTATCTCACTCATAACTAAATCACTTCATGAAGAATTTTTTACGTGAGGCTCAAAAAGGCATCGAATTTCTCAATTATTTTCTTAGCCAAATGGTTGAGGGTTACACTATTGATCAAATAAAATCAGTACATCAATCACTATGTCAACGTTACGTTAGCATTGCAACTATACACGAAACTAATTTGTATGTTTATAGTGAAAAAATATGAATACGAAATGCTTGCTAGATTAGTTTTCTACTCGGGGCTCTTTCTTTTTCTCGTAGACGTTTATTTTTATAGACAACTTTCAGAATTGATCTTCAAAAAATTTGGTCTTCAGACAACATTTTACAATAGCTAGTTTCTGTAGGCTCATATTTTTTGAATTTGTTTTACCAACCACTATGGAACACTAGGTATTACTCAAAAGTTATTCAAGCATAAAATATTGCGCAGATTGAGATAACAGAAAAGGACATGATCTGTATTTACAATTCAAAAGTATTGAATACTTCATGTTTCTTTGATATTAGAAACAGGATTAAATTTTATTTGTATCAATCATAAAAGCAACAAATTTTGTACAAGGATAGAGAAGATGTATTGAAAGTAATTTGTTTCAATATAGCTAACCTATCAAATTTGAACGACTTGCTTTTTTTTTTTCAAAAAAATCTCAGCCTTTTCAATTGAATTTAGATAAGAAAATTTGAGTAATATCAAGATTTTCATGTCACTATATTGTCTACAATGTTTTCAATTGTTTGAATCGAGTACTTCAACAAATTTTAACACGTCCTTGAAACGTGTCGAAACGGGTAATCTGATTGTAAACTTGACATACGCAATTGTTTAGATCGAAACTGAATTAATTTTAGCCTTATAAGGAGAAAATTTGGTTATAGATTCCAATCATTATTTACTGCAGTACTGTCTTACGTTAGACACTTGCTAATCTACGCATTTCGCATGTGTAAACAAACTTTCGACGCAATAGATGTTTATCGCCTCTGGGTGCTTTTCTTATAAACAAATCTTTGTAAAGAAAAATTTCAAACTAATTATTTTAACGTACTTCTTATCTTCCTTTTGTTGAGATTCCGGATGTGATTTCGAATTTTTACATGAGGCAGCGCCCATTTTTGTAGCTTTAGTTCATTCTAAGTTGCAAATATATTTACCTAAAGCATAAAAGAAAGGAAAAAACTTAAAATCGTAAGTAGGGCGGCTAATCGACAAACAACCGAATGCTTTATTTTGCCATTTCTATTCTCTTTCTCTTTTGGTTTTGTCAAGAAAAAGAAGTTGACAACACAACACCATCCAAACGGCTTGCTCTATGGCAGCAACTACCAAAAAAAAAATCTTTTTCAAGCAGAGGTCACCCAAAAACAAGAAGCTTTTGAATCGTTTTCAAGAATTATAACTATAGTTTAAGTTTGGCGTGGACTCCGATTTCCAATGTAATCAATGAATAGGAATCCATCGAATGAGTGACCTCATGATTATATATTTTTTATATATGAAAAAACCGCAACATGTTGGCATATGTATTTATCTAGAATATCAAGTTTAGGTCACATGTATCTGTTCGTTGCGCTCCAATCACACGTAACAATGATACAAGCGGTGAATTAACATAAAAATATTCTTCTTCACTCACTAGCCTGAAAGCATACCGTCATTTAATCACACAAACTTCTTTGACAGACCAAATCGATCATATAATAGCAATGCTTTTAGGACATAATCATGTCTGCTGTGCTCGATATCATTTTCGAAAAATAATTGAAACATAACTTCAGTGCAATAGTTATGTGGTTTCTCAACCGAATTCATCTAATAAACTTCGTTGTCAAAACTATTGCCATTTTATAGAAGTCCATCACTTCAATGACTTTTTGAAAGCAATAATTTTTTGTTAGTCATTCAGATTTATGAAAATCATGTAGATGTCACCTGTAGATGATTGTGTTTTCTTTGATAGACCAATAGAGACCAGTCATACAGTACTCTGCCTAGTGATAGTGGAGTTCAATGGTAAACGAAGGAATAACATCGATTTCTTATTTTCATTCTCACATATACGTAAAACTTCTTCGAGATCAATCCAATCAATTTTTCTTTAAAAATCAAAAATGATGTATGGTGGTGGCGGTTCTCAACAAGTTATGATTCTAAGTATGTAAAATAACCGGTATGGAATAGATCGAGTTCGTTTCTTTTTTTTTTCTAGATGCAGGTACAAAACGAAATCAAGGGAAAAAAGCCCAAATGAGCAATATTTTCGCAGCTAAAGTATTGCCTTTTCTACCCCCCAATAATATAAATCACTACATTCTCTTTACAAGACAATTGCTGATACGATTCGTACTTGTCTTGGTCCACGAGCAATGCTCAAAGTACGTTGTTTTTCTCTCGAGTAAAATTTTTTCTAAAATGATTATTTAATAGATGGTACTTGATCCTATGGGTGGTATTGTTTTAACAAATGACGGCAATGCTATTCTACGTGAAGTATAACCTACAAGTTGAATCTTTCAACTCGTTTTTTACGATTTATTCAGATTCAAGTTCAACATCCTGCTGGTAAATCAATGATTGAAATCAGTCGAACACAAGATGAAGAAGTTGGCGATGGTACAACAAGTGTTATTATTTTAGGTAAATTTTGCCCTATGACGTTTAGAATAAACAAAATAAAATGTTTGTTATTTAGCTGGTGAATTACTAGCTCAAACAGAGCAATATC
This sequence comes from Rotaria socialis, assembly GCA_905331475.1. Lineage (NCBI taxonomy): Eukaryota > Metazoa > Rotifera > Eurotatoria > Philodinida > Philodinidae > Rotaria > Rotaria socialis. Next base: position 100,693 of record CAJNYU010002963.1, read on the forward strand.
TTCAACAAGGTTTACATGCAACAGTAATTATTCGTGCTTATCGAAAAGCCCTTGAAGATTGTGTTGAAATAATGAGAACAAAAGCTAGTATACCAATTGATATTAACAATCGTGAGGAAATGCTACGCGTTGTTAAAAGTTGTATTGGCACAAAATATTTATCAAGATGGTATGTTTGAAATTTTATTTTTCTTATATAACTAAATTAAATTAGGAGTGATTTGGCTTGTCAAATATCACTTGATGCTGTACAAACTGTAATGATCGATGAGAATGGACGCAAAGAAATTGATATTAAACGATATGCTCGTTTTGAAAAGGTTTGCTATTAATTTATATTATTCTCTATCGTAACTTATTTTTTTTCTCAATTTAGATACCAGGTGGTTCCATTGAAGATTCATGTCTACTTAAAGGAGTTATGCTTAATAAAGATGTTCTTCATCCAAAAATGAGAAGGTACTACAAGGAGACTGATAAACTAAAAAATAATTACAATCTATTATTTTAATTGTCTACTTAGACGCATTGAAAATCCACGCATTATTTTACTGGATTGTTCACTTGAATACAAGAAAGGTGAAAGTCAAACATCCCTCGAATTTAGTGGTGAACCTGATTTTACGTACGTATAAATGAATTTTTATTTTGAGAAATATTACAAAAATATCTGTCACGGGAGGTTACTTGTTTGTTTGTGTGTGTAACAATGGTAGAGGCTAGTTGCCAAGTAATATGGGGTTACTTTTTTTGTTGGTTGTGTGTAACGGTGACAGAGAGGCTGGTTACTACGGTCAGTAATGGTAACCTCTTGCCCATTCTCCCTGGGTTGCTAATATACAATGAACATGATGATGAACTCAATAATGTCTTTGATGAGGGGGGCGAGGCGTCCAAAAATTTTGCCGTCTTATATTTTTCTCACTTCTAAAACTACTATAATATGACCCAGTTCATACTCTCGTTATTACAACTGATTCTAGGATTTTTGAAAAATCTTGAATTCATTTCATTTTTTAATAGCCGTATGTTACAATTGGAAGAAGAAAGCATTCGTGAAATGTGTCAAGATATCATTGCTCTTAAACCTGACGTTATTGTTACTGAAAAGGGAATATCTGGTAAGAGGAAAAACAAATTCTTTACATTTTCTGTTTGAAAAATAATGGAATTTAGATGTTGCTATTCACTTTTTGGCTGCTGCTGGTATATCGGCTTTACGTCGTGCAAAGAAATCCGACAATAATCGAATCTCACGAGCAACTGGTGCTAGCATTGTCAATGAGACATCCGATTTGAAAGAACAAGATGTTGGTACAGGTTGTGGCTTATTTGAAATAAGAAAAATTGGCGACGAGTAAGAATAGATGAAAGTTAATCTATCCGGAAATATTCTTATCATCTTTCTTTAGATATTATGCATTCTTCGATCAATGTAAAAATCCGAAAGCTTGCACAATCATCTTACGTGGTGCAAATAAAGATGTTTTAAATGAAATCGAACGAAATTTTCATGATGCAATGAATGTAACACGCAACGTCATGCTTGAACCACGATTAACACCAGGTGGGGGCGCTGTTGAAATGGCGCTTTCTAGGTTTTATTTTCCAACAGTCAATGTTTTGTTTCAATAATTTTTGTTTTATTTCAGAGCCCTCGATGTCATGAGTAACAGTCAGAGTGACGTGAAAGATGATTTTTTTCAAGGAGTTGAAAAATATCCTTATAAAGCAGTTAGTCGTGCATTGGAAATTATTCCGCGAACATTAATACAAAATTGTGGTGCTAATGTTATAAAACAGTTAACAGTACTTCGTGCTAAACATCATCAAGAAGCAGATCAATTTTCATGGGGCATTGATGGTGAAACTGGTCAAATAGTTGATATGCATCAATTTGGAATATGGGAACCGATTGCTGTTAAAATGCAAACAATCAAAACAGCCATTGAAGTAAAATAATATATTTGTTGGCATCATTTTTGTGTTCAGAAAACTTTAATTCTGTTTTTTTTCTTCTTTTAGACCGCTATTTTATTACTTCGCATTGATGACATTGTATCAGGTACAAAGAAAGCAAGTACTTTAACAGAAGGATCAGGACAAGGTGACGGAAAGCGAAAGAAAGACGAAGAAGAGAACAAAGCAACCGACGAATCGAATAAAGATTGAGATGAACATGCAAATAAGTCAATGAACCAATGTCCACTTTTTTTTAACCATACAAAGAGTTGTGCATTTTTGCAAAGTTTTTCATCTATTTTATTATTATTGTTATTGTTGATTATATTTACTCTTCAAGAACAAACGTTCGATACGTAAAACAAATGAAATGAATACCGGAATTTTTTGATCACGTTTTATGTATAAACTAATAAAAAAAAAAAACAAGAAAAGTCAAGCTTTAAAAAAAATGTTTTCTTCTCGAAGCTGTCTCGCGAACACAACATAACTGTGTCCATCATAATTCACGTACTAAATTTCAAAGAATAAGATAATAAAGAATAGATGTGAATATGGCGTCAGTGAACATTAAAAATGAAAATACAATATCGAACGACTTTGTAATTCATTTTTTTCAATCTATGAAGCCTAAAAATTTGAACAAGATCAAAATTGGACTAATATCTATGTAATGGTACATGTATACTTCAGATATTTTTTTAATTTCTGTGTTGTAATATATACAACATTCTCTCAGTTTTTTTTTGTATTAAATGTTGAATACCTAAAACATATGAAACGAAAAGATTTCGATGATTCTTCAATTCAAATAGGGAAACGTGGTAGAATTGTGCTATGAAAAGTAATATAAGTGAGATGAAATAATGATTTCATATTCTAGTAATTAAGTGATACGATAAATGAGCATATATTAGGAGCAAGCGAGAGAATTTTAAAAGAGAACAGATGATTTCCACTGTTCTAAAGCTGATAAAAAATAAGAGTATTTAAGATTTTTTTCAACAAAATGAGCGAATATTTCTAAATGAACAACAATCAATTCACACACGACGAAACAACTGTCAACATTTTAACTGAAAAATTACACTTTAGATTTCAAACAGTTACGTGCAATGAAAAACACTCTTGCATTTTTTTCTTTAGCTCAAAATACTATATTTTGCAATTGTTTTCTATTATGTTACCTGACCTTATAAGTCTTGCTTGGACTACTTTTACTTTCGTTCAATAGTATGTGAAGAAATAGAAATCCGTTCCATATTTTCAGACACCAAAACATGTTTCCAAAGTGAAGAGCGTTAACACTGTGCCCATCGTTAAAAAAGAAAGGACTTTTATTCAAATAATGTTTAGAGAGGGATTTTCAAACAAATTGTTTTTGCGTTTTGTAGGGTCTATTTTTTTCTGCAAAGCGTTGTACCATCGCCAAGACGTAGAAAACTGATGTCAACGCGTTGATCATCTCTGATGAAGTCGTTCGTCGTTCTAATGGCAACTGTTTGCTCACTTGTATCAGTTTCATCTACAACACGTCCACCCCACAATGTGTTGTCGACTGCGATCAGTCCATTGGAACGAAGTAACCGCATGGACAGTTTGTAGTACTCCAGATAATTAACTTTGTCAGCATCGATAAAAACAAAATCGAACGATCCTTCACCGTATTCTTCAATCAATTTTTCTAGCGTTTCAATAGCTGGTCCAACTCTCAAACTAATTTTGTCCCGGACACCTGCTTTAGCCCACAGGTCTTGACGAATATATTGATCATCAATATCACATGTAACCAGTTTACCATCAGATGGTAAAGCGAGTGCAATGGCCATTGATGTATATCCAGTAAATGTACCGATTTCAACTAAAATAATCGTAAGCAAAGTTTTGTTTTGTCTTAATAGGATTTAGATAGAAGAAAAAAAACCTTACTGCATCGTTTGCAATTCATAAGTCGAATGAGGACTTGAAAGAATTGAGCTTCATCAAGTGAACCAAGCATCTGTGAATGTTCTAATATTAAACAAAAGGAAGATATCATCATCATCATTATCATAGAAGAAATCTGATGACTACCTGGTAGAGATTTAGTGTATTCAATCAACTCGAGCTGTTCAGTTGTGAAATGAAGTGAATGTTCATAAATGTATTGACTAATAGGATCTCCTAACTTCTGGATCTTGCTGTAGAAAGTCATACTTTGATAGTCTATTGTAATAACAAATGTTTCAATGTAACTCGATGTAATGTGTGCTTGCTTTGTGTCGACACCACAATCTTCGTTATTTCTTTTATCAAAATTTTACGACTCAATTATCTCTCTTGTATTCTGAAGCAACACATTTACTCTCGCGTGTGGATATATCATGCTCTTTCATGGAGTCATACTAATAGAATAGACAACAAATAAAATTTAAAAAAAGAAATTTTCAAATGATAAGCAGTGTTGTTTGATGGACAGTTCACTGACAGATAACCGTCGGTGCATTTCTTTTGCACTTAAATTTAATTGTAGATTTTTTTTCTCTATGATATAAAACAACAAATACCAATGTTCACTCTAAGATTGATTTCTATTTCATTAACTTACTTCTGTACTTGTGATACGTAAGCCAGAAATTACAGTGAAATAAAATATATTGATAAATCAACTATAATTGAATCGATGATGTATTCATCTCACGTCATTGATTAAACAACAGATCTTCTACGTATTTCATTGTTAACCAATGGAAATTGTTCATCATATGTTTGTATCAATACTGTGGGCCAGATATATAATATTGAAATACATTACAAAAATTTCAGAAAATCAAAAGTAAATAGCGCAGTCAATACATACAGAATACCACGAATCGAAGTACAAGTAGTCATATGGTGGTAGTGGGTTAGTTCATGTATTTTAAAAAGATTGAGTTCAACTTATCACTTTAATTTTAACTGTCAGTAGTCGTTTTTACAGATAAGAGTTGCGAAGAAAATGCTGCCATGAATAAGAAAAAAAACGCAACTATTTGACTGAAAAATCAATATGTGGTAATGATGACGTATATCTGATAATTTCAAGATTAAGTCGAATTTTTATAATTTTCGATCTCCTTTCTGTTTTTTATTCATAATGTTGCTATATTTATTCGTGCATACCGATTTAAAATATTATTTATATTTAGTAGAAGAAATGCATTTTATGATAGTAGGAGAAGTTCCAAAAGCAACTTCTCTTACTTTTCACATAAAAATTAAAGTATTTGAAAAATAATTAACTTTCACATTTTAATCAATTGAAAATAAATCACAACCAAAAACTAATTATTTCTTATGATTACATGATTCGAATAAGAATAGCAAAAACAAAATGAAGTGTTCAATGATGATCAATATAAAGAAGAGGATCAATAGGGTTTTATATCAAATCGTTGGATCCGATGATTCTGATGATCAGCAACATGGAGATTACCATATCGATCGAAAAACACAAGCATAAAGGTCGATTTAACTGATTCGATTGTGCTCCAGCATTATTTCCACCAGCAATTAGTACTACTCCATTATGTCAGCGCACTACTCGATTGTTGGCTAAGTCTGCCACGTAAATTCTACCTAATTGATCGACAATTATTCCATTGGGACATGACAACTGTGTTCAATCGGTACCGTCTTCTCGATTATCGGCTACAATGATTCCTTCTTGTGCATCTTTAGTCCACTTCGTCACACGATGATTAAATGTATCTGGCACGTAAACTGATTGATTTTGATCAACTATGCGGTAAGTAGGAAAATTGGGTTGATTGAAATCACGACTGTTCCCGTTGCCACCTGCTACCAACGTACCTTATGAATCTCCCAATTGATATCGTCTTACTTCCTGTTTATCACAATTAGATGCATAGAATTTTTTTTGATTATCTATCGCCAATTGAGTATAATCGATATTATCGATGATTGTTTCTTGGTTTCTGTCATGCTGACGAAACCGTCGCATCACTCGTTGATTTCCTTGTCCGTTACCATCAGCTACTACTTGACCGAGTGCTGCATCGTAATTCCTTTGCACTATACGATCATTCCCCAGGTCAGTAATGAAAATAGTTTGGTTATCATCCACATACACACCAAAAGGACTTGAGAGTTGATTTAATGAACTGCCATCACCTTGGCCACCAGCAACATTCTCACGGCACTGACACGAATATTTGGAAGTGATCGGGCTTCAGTAGAAAAAAAAACAAAGATTTCTATTCATCAAGGACGATAAAGACAAGTTGAAAGATTAATTTCCTTCAACTAAACGATGGAGAATGTTCACAAATAATACGTTTCTCGGAAGTTCAATTAACAGTAGATTAAGAAAAAGGAATTTTATTGTTTGGATATTCGATTTTTATGAGAAAATACATGATTGAAGTACTCATTTCAGAGATGTCACCATTAGATTTTAACAAAATGAAGCTCTCTTTCTCTACAGATTTTCTTTTCTCATACTATTTCTAAAGTCATGGTTTAAGTTCTATAGATTGTTTTCTCAAAAACCGTTCACAAGCAAAAATTCAACTTACGCCAGAGTGTTCTCGCTCCTGTGAGCTGTAAAATTCGCTCTTCACATTCTTGACGAAACTTTTAAAATGTTCGTTTATGTTCTTGTAAATTTTCTTTGTTTTTTTCATCGAGTAGTTGAAATTTTTCTTGTAATTGTCGAAGTTGTTCTCTGACACAGATAAGATCAGTATGAAGTGTAGTAGCATCAAATTGCTTACAAACAATTTTACAATTTGGACATGTTGATTCGACCATTGGACAATGAGTTTCATGTTCATTTAAGTCCTTTTTCAACATCTGTAACTTACAACCTGAGCATTCTTGAGGTCGATAATCACAATGAGTCTCATGTTTCTCAAGTACTTCGTATGAAACAAGCTATATAATAAAACATCAATGAATGACTCTCAGCGAGCTAATAACTGACCTTTTCGCAACCATTCGATTGATAAATACAAGAAATTTGTAATTTGACTAAGTGATTAGCAACGAACCGAGGACCCAGATGTTCGATGAATTCACCGCATCGTATGTATTGATACAACGTGAACAGAAAGGAGTCTCACATGATTGACAACCGATGAGTTTCCACAGGATATTATGACATACTTGTGCCAATAATGCATGGACATCATTTATTGTTCACATATTTACGTTTCCATTTATTTGGAATATCCTCTGATCCGGTATTAGGAAGGAGGAATACGTTATGATGAGTGTTATGCAATAGGCCATAGGCCTTGCATAACTCTTTACTGTCATCAATCTATCTGGTTTATTTCTTAATGTTATCCATCTACTTTTATGTAACCTGATTACATCTTTAGACATAACCTACGTAATGCGCATATGCCTATTATATCTTTTTCTATTCTTCTCTCTCGTGTGCACGCATATAAAGCGAGTATATTGTATTATACACGAGAACTGGAAAAGAATTAGAACTGGAACAGAACTGGAAAATTGGAGAATGGAGTAGTGTAACTAACATCTTGTATACACCGAGGATAGCGGTAACGCTACTCTTCCAGTTTCTCTTTGTGATCACAAATAAAAATAAATACTGCAGTAGTAACGAATATAAACTATCCACTTATCATCAAACAAAATTCGTTACAATACTGAACATTGAATATCATGGACATCGATAAGAGATGGTCCTTGAACACGAACAGAAGAAAGTCCTTCGTCGTCTGTGGACGTCATCGAAATATCGCAGAATAGCATTTTTCATGACGTTTCCCACCCATATTCTCAGTGATAAACTTTTAAGAAACAATGAAAAAAAGTAAAACAACACGTAGAAACATTTGCTTGACTAAAACTACCATTGATCCAATGTTTACATAATCGAAATTACATGAGACGTGCAATTATTTACGTTTTCTTATTGTTATAAAACGCATGAGTCGCACTATTCAATAGCAAAAACGAAAAAGATTACTGCCTGTCCTATGACCAGTGAATATTATGTTACTTGTATACAAGAGTTTAGTATGCTGCAATAAAAATAAAGTCAAAGTATATGAGAAAAAATGCAATTCAATGGATAACAATGAAGACAAATTAAAGATAAGTACATGCATTGTATGTAAAAAGCAAGGAAGAATACTATGATTCATTGAAGCACATGTAAACAGAACTACTGATATGTCAAATCACATGACACGTAGAGAATATGAAAAAACTAAATGCGTTTGGAAATGCTAATAATAGACAAAGAAAATCATGTTTTTAGTGCACAAGATAATCAGGGAAAATCAAGACGATAAAATCGAAAGAGGTCTTGAATACAATCTCTTTTAAATCACATAGATCATTTTTAATCAACGATGACAACAGGAAGAAAATACAACTTTATTTTTCAATCTCAAAGCTATGGTAGAAACATTATTATGTGAGTTTGTCTGATGCAAATGATTCTCGTTCATAGATTTTCTTTTGGACAGAGACAAGCATGAAGATAGATTTCACAGTAAGTTGGTTTTGAACAGATGCTTTTAAATTATAACATGCATGGCTATCAGTTAAGCAGCAATTATGTGCTAACATTGAAATTTTAGCTCTTTTTGGTATATTAACTTACGAGGGAGAACCACCAAGTGTTCAATCGCTTTTACGTTGAAACTACTTAGATTATGTAGCTCCCAAGGAACTATGAATATGCTAAAAATATTTTGGGCGGATAGCTTATTGTTACGAAAATAGGCCTTTTTTATTGTATTTTTTAATTATTGTCGTAACCCCCTTCAGAAACATTCGAAAATTGATTTTCAAATTTCAACTTGTAATTTGATGTAGCAATACATCTCAACGAGAGTAATGTTTTTTGAATACTTTTGATCGTTGAATTTATTTGTTTTATTAAATCTGCTACTTCATTTGAAGATGTGTGGGCGGCGCAAGCTAAAGTTTCTAGGGGTAGCAATAAGTTTATTAAACCGATAATGTTTAATCAATTTTCTATGTGCCAAAGAAATAGTTTTGCATCAAATAGCAAACAATAAAAGCAAACCTTTTTACAGAAATTGCTAGAAAAATCGCTTACGGCTTCTACTAGAATATCTATGACTCCAGAATAATAAATTCTAAACATGTCAACTCTTTTTGCTGTTGTATAGATCTTTCATTAACGGTTTGAATGCACACGTGATAATAGAAAATTCGCTGCACATACCTCGCGAAGTAGATTTATTTTGAAAGAAGACTGAAAAATCTTATGAAAATCAGAGTGAAAAAACCTATAATATACGATTCGATACATCTTTATGTCCTCTTTTAAACTGTGAAGATCACAGCTCTCTATCTTGTTCCAATGAAAAGTTACTCAAAAATGCAGGCTTTTTAATTTTGATATTAAGTGAAGATTGATCAAGTGCCGTAGAAAAAAAGAGCATTGTTTTCTCTATCACTATATGAAAAAAGAAAATTGCTTCAAGCTTTATATACGGAAATACAGTATTGACAACACTACTTTTGGACTGTTCGTAGTACATCATAAAAAAATCGAATTGAATATAAAACAGTGGAAATAAATCAAGAGTTTCTTTGTATCAGGAGAGGAAGCGAAAAAATAGTTTTTGTTTCTCCAACCATGTAATGCAAACCGACATCAAACTTGACACAAATAAATGTTAGACATACATGATGAAAGTAGAGCCTCAGGAGAAAATAAAACAAGGCTCATCGTGTATAAGCGTTCTTCTAACAATTATCGAAATGTGTATTATTAGGAGTAGCAATTGATACCCCTCGCATAGCTGGCGCGCCGCCTATGCTTCAGCAGATAATAGATTCATCTAGGAGCGTAATTCGTTCATGAAACTGAAATAATATTGGTCTCATTTCATCAATATGATCCCAATAATTTAGAAAAGTTCTAGATGTATCCGTTTAGCACACTAAATACAAGAAAATGACATTTGAACTTGCTGTACATCACCAAAGAAAGAATAGATTGACACTGTCCAAAAAATGTTGGAACAGCATTACTATCACGCTTTTTGTTCTACATCGTCCTTCTCTTTCTGCTATTTGTTTTGCCTTACGTGAATAAGCTCTTTTCTCATTTTATTTTATGCAATTCTATTTGCTCATGTACTAATTGGTTTGCTGATAATCATGAATTTGATGATCGAATGTATCCAGTTTTGGTGATCATTACGCATCAAATAAATTTACGGATCAAAAATATTTGTATCAAAATAGAAAATAGTATTATATTGTAATGCAGCTTGTTTTATTTATTTTAAATCTTTTTTCATTTAAAATGAATTTTATTTTCGTCTTGAAAATTTTTTTTTTCTTTGAATAATTCAGATTGAATAAAAAGAGTGATATAAGAACCATTCCACATAATCCACAATCGATGTCCACAGAAGTTGCTCACTCGATGACTGCAGATTTGCTTAGTTTTTACAGAAATGAAACTGTATTGAGTNGTCCACAGAAGTTGCTCACTCGATGACTGCAGATTTGCTTAGTTTTTACAGAAATGAAACTGTATTGAGTTGAAATCTCATTCACTCTTACACCTTTGCCTTCACTCGTCATTTTTGTTTTCGAAATCTTTTACTTAAAACCACAGTTACGATTATTAGGTTGGTATTCAAGAAACTAAAATCATTGGGATCGGAGCCAATTGAAAAGAAAACGGATGGAATCGAATCGGAACCATGAGTAGATCGAATTCACCAAAACTACAACCGGGACCAGATCGTGAACGAAACTAAAAAAACTTTGTGCTGTGCATCTCTAGGAATGACTGATAAATAATAAACGAACAAATAAAAAATATGGATGCTCATAATTCTTTTCACAAAAAAACAACAACAACAACAACAACAGTTCGTACTGAATGAGGTTGTTTATGAAGTCTGTTCCACAATCTTTATTAGTTATAAAAGTATGAAATAACATCAGTAATAAGAGATCTCACATCTGGCAAATATTTTCGAATGTAATGATTATTTTATCTATTATATGTCGTTCATAGTTCATTATTCTTATTATATGATCCGTAGACTCAAATAGTAGGGTGTAGCAATAAGAATTTAATTGTGCCTGTTTGTTGTCTCTGGATTTGTAACATGGTTATAATGCCCATCTGATAACTTTGAGGCAAACGCCCGTGAAGAAGATTATAGAAATCATTCAGTCACTACCACTATGGCTCGTAGTGGCGTAGCTGGCGGTGGGCTAGCCCTGGCACCACCAGGGCACCTGTCAAAAGAAAAAATTAATAAGCACTATTAAAATGTTTGTAGTTTATTGTTGTATATGCGATGCGATAGCTCTGAAAAAAAACAATTAGTAAGTGACATCAATCGAATAAACTATAGGCATTAATTAAAGAGCAATATCAGCTGCTTGTTTATTTTTAATTTTTGTATATATATATATATATATATCGCATAACAAAATAAGTAATTGATTATTTTATAAGTAGTGTATTAAGAACTAGAATGTCTGATTGTCATGCTCTGCATCACATCTTAATACGATGATCTTATGCAGATGCAGTTTATGCTAAGAAATATTGTCTCTGTGGCGCTGTACTTGAAAGCTTTATGTGTAATGTTAAAATCGGATATTCAATTATTAAATGATGGAATTCAAGTACTAAAGCCAATGTTAACACAATTAAAACCGAAAAATATGATCGATTTGTATTTTGAAGTTTTACCATTCGAACAAGCGTTTTCAAGTATTCTTTCACTTCTTATCGGTGTAATGACAATTCCAGTATCATCTACACCAACAGAAAGGACTTTTAGTAAAATGAAGCTCATTAAAACTGTTACACGTAAGAGCATGTCCGACAACAGGCTTAGCGATTTATCGTTACTAGCATTCTTTTTAATTTTGCCATCACTGTGATCGAATTGATCCTTTACAGTATCGTTACTAGCAATTGAACGAGAGTTCTGCGTTGATTATGAAAAGATTATTGATGCTTTTGCTGTTTAGTTTAACTTAATAAAATAGCAGATACATTGTTTTTGTCTCTCTCTGTAATTGAGGGAAAATTGGGTAATTCAGTTGAACTTTGGGAAAAATTAACTACTGTGAATAATTTGTTTTAAAGCTTGTAAGGCACCGCCAGGGCACCCACAATTTTCTGGTTACGCCACTAAACCTCAGCCCATGTCTTATCTCTTCCAGAATGACCAACAGCTATATGACGTTCATTTATTTTTTCGTAAAGGTTTTCATGCGTTATGCAAACTATTATAATTGTCTTCATCATCAAATTTTGATTGCTTGGGCATAATAGATATTGATATTGAATCTGCAGACGAGGCTGTGGTTGTTGATGACATTGAAATGGTTCTTGTTCTTCCATTCTCACAGAAGAGCTCTTTCAACAAAGTTAAATTTTTTGTTAAAATAACTTTTGGTTGATATTTTCGGAATGTAGGTTGGTTCTTTTTTCCGATGTAGTATTCTTTGAAACTGAAAATAATCTTTCGACTATTGTATCAGAGATTGCCCGTTTCAAT
>CAJNYU010002966.1:0-26259 GCA_905331475.1 Rotaria socialis
TGTTGGGGAAAGCGAAATAGTTTCGTCATCATTTTACCCTAATTTTGCAGGACTCTACCACACTCTCACTTTGGCAGGTGTTTAACGTGCAGCCGCCGCTGTTACAGTCCGATGCCATATTGCAACCCTTATTATCAGTGCATCTTTGTTTCGGTGCACATGGTCCACCACAGTCTACATCAGTCTCATTTTGATTCTTCACGTGATCATTGCATGTAGCTTCTGAAACAGAGAAAATGAAATGTTTGATACTTCACATAAAGATGTGTAATATTGGTCAGAGAAATGCTTCGATAATAACCTGAAGTAACGAGAAGTGCATTTTCTGAACCTTGTCTGTTGCACAAATGCGATATACAAAAATAAGTTTGTCGTCCCTCGTAGATTCTCACTGAATTGTTGACGCCACAGTTGTACCAACAACATCGACGTATAATGCGATCCAAAAAAAACATTAGAAAGAGAAGGCCATATTAAAATTCTTTGATAAGTACTTACTGTTATCATGCTGATTTCGATAGACCATGCATACAGGACAATTGATAACAGTCGGGCCCTGACCATTGCTCCCGCATGCAATATAATCAGTGCAATCATAACAGTTCACACCGGTAACTGTTCTTAATACTGCTGTCGACAGGATAATAACAAGAACGAGAAATATCATCTGAAAACAAAATGGCATTCCTTCATAATTAGATCTTTGCCCGACTTGAGAAAATGTATATACTAGAGAGTGCGAAAATATTAAAACTCGGCTTTAGCGTCTTTTTCTTTTTTCTGTCAAACTAGCTCGATAAAAAGCGATGAAGAAAGGAGTCATAGATTTTTTTCATGGCTAATACTTACAAAAAAGACAAACCAAAAGTATTCACTTCAACATTAGAAAATTTTAAAGAAAATCTTTTGTTTCGGTACGTACCAACACAAACAAAGAGAGATATTGAAAAGGAAGGTGATTTGTTGTGAATCTAAAACGGAAGAGAAATTTGAAGAATTGTTTTTTCAAACACAAAGAAATTTTGAATTTTGAAGGCACTAAACAGAAAAAAACATGTTTCAGATGACAACATGTTTCTCTTGAGATGGATAAGCACAGCGATTACTTATCGTCCATCAAAAATAGCATAGTTTTTGTTTCACAAGTTGCCACTGCAAGATTTTCAAGGTGTTAACATTTGAATAAGATATTCTATTTGTTCGTTCATATTTTCCCTGAAAGACTTGGATTTTCATAAAAATATTTTGTGCAAAACTGTTCAAGTTAAACGACTAGCGCCGCTTGATTTCATTAAGACAAAAATTTCTTCCATTAGAATCGACATGTTCTTGAAGAGAAGCTCTTATATCAACTTCATTATATACAGACGATCCTCTACAATATAAGCATAAAGGAAGAGAAACAAAATTGGGTTTTAATCTCGTAGATATTGAAACACTAGTAGGACATTCAACAAGGGCTTCGAATGACTGTGACTGCCCGAATGAGTTTTCAATGAGAAAACAACTCATATTACAAATGGTACGAAGCGGAATTCAACGAATACTCTGAATTTGTTTAGCTTTTGTGTCACTGTTTTGATATGTCCATGAAATATTCTGTAAAACAAGTAAGTATAGTTTAACAGATCCTATGACAAGCGTCTAGTTTACACCCAATGCTCTTTAGAGTTGCATGGTGACACTGGATACCAGAGTGACTGTAACATCCTTCATCAGCCGTTCAACACGCATACCGTGCTCGGTTCAAGACAGGATACCTTACTTTCCTGGCAATGCTTTAGAATGGAACAGTGAGTCCATGTATAGCCACACAAACTCTCGTCTTCACGGTTCGTTGTTGGAAGCCGGTCACTACTCTGCAAGTAAAGCAGCAACAGCTCAGCCTATTTATGATTGGTAATAAATAGCTTGGTCAATGCATTATGAAGCGAAAATTTACCTTGATCTACTCACATGCTAAACAGTCACCACATACATGCTTATTGAGCCATGATGATGAGTAAATGCATAGTAAATTTGAGTTAACTATGCCTTAGCGAGAAAATATTTCGAACATTCTATGCACTGAATTGAGAATTACTTGCACGCCACTGAAGTCCTCTACTTAACATGGACTACTTTCAGAATAGTTTAGAAACGATTCAGCGTTGATATATACACTTCTTTGATGAGGTGATTGTGTGATTCCGAGTATTTATTCTAAAATAGGCAGAAAAAAGTGATCGAAAAGAGGTCGGTGTCTCGTTTCTTCTAAGCCTCCTCTCGTAGCGATTAATGACGAAACGTTAACAAGTCAAAATGTCATATATTTGTTATGCCTAAGTCAAGCTTTCTTTTCTGAGAAACCGAACGAGAAACATAACCTCTTATCTCATTCTTATTCTATCTTTGTTAACATTCTTACATCGCTGTATGATTTCGATGAATGGGGAAAGGACAAAGCGAAGATATGCATTTTTCCATGCATCGAATTACTTCATTATTGCTTTCGCTGAAATATTGGCAAATTTCTACTACGTGACGTAGCACACAAAATAGACGATGTATTCATCAGATATCTCTTTGAGATATGAGCTTGATCGAGTTGAATCACAAAACTTACATTTCAATGTAGAGACAGCCTATCTACTTAGGCCTGGATTGCATTTGAAGATGCGCGAGAGTGTTGGCGCAGATCTGTGTGTGTGCAGTACGAGCTGAAGCTGGAAGTGAAGATGAGGGCGTGCGTTAGGATAAGATGGTGGCACACTCATACCACACATACTCATCTTGGGTGTAGGTACGGATATGAGTGAGTGTTGGAGAGTGATGACATACTTTAGACGTCCTGACCCACATCCACACCCAAGATACTTTGCAGCACCAAGCAACCTAGCCTGGGTGTCCACCATGATCACACGCATGCAGTGTACTATATTTGGTTGAAACATACGATAAATTACGTTTCTCGATGAGTTGTAGAGCATCCATGTCGGCTCGAAGACCAATAGAATGATTACCTGGTTGTAGACGTTTTAATGTACCAACAACACCGAATCAACCGATGCCTTCAGTTACAGTTAGACCCCATTCTTTGAGTTTAATTGCGACAAGAGTTGATGTACGTTCTTTTTCCATGGAAATTTCAGGATGAGCATGGATATCTTGACGAATCATTGCCAATTCTGTTTGCATCTCACTTACTTTCAGAAGTAATTTGTCGTTCATTGTTTTTTCTGATTTATTAGATTGAAGGTCATTCATAAACAAGAGAAATAATTTAAAAAAAGTTATCAACAAATTCATATTGTCATACGAAATGATTAGCTAGACAATACAATAAACTTAAAATGAAATCCTGCAAGATTATGTAAAGTAAAAATGGCATTTTGTCAAAAGTAGAATCAATACGCATGCCAGAATACTCAAATTAATACATTGTTTGGTTGTTATCTAGTCTATGCTGACATTTTTCAATTTCAATAATCTTTTGTGATTATTTCGCAGTATGTTGAAGATGAGTTTTTATAAAATTAAAGATAACAACGAATTTTCACTATGATACTTTTCTATCAATATGTAGAAGAAACCAGGATCAACCTAGACGGATTGATAGGGTAATAAACAATGCTTCTGATATTGCTTTGAAATGTTTAACATTGGTCATCTAAATAAAAAGAAATGACTTATTAAAAACCGATCATATTTAGATCCAGAGGATTTTAGCGATGGATTTCCTGGATGTAGGAGAATCGCATTGAAAATGGCACAAATACTTACCTATGGCTAGATTGCACTAATGAACAAAGATGTAAACCATTAGATCAAAAGAAAAAATGTTGTAGCCTCAATTTGACTAATTATGTTTCGTAAGATAAATAGAAAATTAATGAACAATTAATTAAGCGTATATAAATTCAGAAAAAAAATAAAGGAACTAGAACTGATCATGGTACAAATCTTCGTATCCATTACTATAAAGTAACGTTGATATCAGTCAATTGATCAAGGGAAAATCTTGTACGCATCAGTTTTTAAAGTTTTGTTTATTTATCTCAACACAAAATAGAACAATTACTGAGGAAAAATAATATGTATGCGTAAATAATATTCTACTTGCAGCAAGATCCTTGTACAACCTCATTTATTAATCTACAACTACTCGTTTAATAGCAAATCCTTTGAATCAAAATATAGAATCCAAAGCCTTCTACTTATAAACCCTTCAGATAGTGTATGGATAACTATATTAATGGTAACCGGTGATTATTCGATCTGTTTTTTTTAAAGTGATCTCTTTGTTTCCTGGCCTCAAATATTCTTATCTTTTTTTTCTGACTCTTCAATACAGATATCTTTCATGAAATATTACGCTGGGGTATTGCACAATCGTAGTATTTAAAGCGAAATAACAGAAAATGCATATGCTCACAGCAGAATTAAAAAAAGTATATATAATGATATCGTTTTACATTTATGTCCAAAGATACATCAGGACTTGTGCTAGTTTTCATTCATTTGCTTTTTTGTGCACATTCTAGATGTCCTCTCATCGATTAACATTGGAAGAGCTTCCTGATGAAATTCAGCTTATGATTTTGAAATATCTATCCCATTACGACTGGTATTATTCATTCTTTCGTCTTAATTGCCATTATAATAATCTCATTAAATATATTACACCAATCAATATCAATACCAAATGGTTAGATTACGATATTGATCAGTCCGGTATACTCATTTCAGACTATTGGGTTTGGAATGATAGATTTCTATACTTTATGGTACCAAAAATTCGGGCTAGTCAATCGAATAGCATTCAATGGCTATTTATAGCACCAGATTCAGTTGACAAATATACGCAACAACTTGGCAGACGTATTTTTCATATAATTCAGAAATACCGAGTTCAATCCAATGCTCCTGGTTTTCTTGTCACTAAAGCAAATTACTATTTCTTTTCAATATCTGAAGATTTATCTCATCTTGAAGAGTGGATTAGAGAGAACTATCCAGCACAGTATGAAATTATACGAAGCTTTGGGCCGCGTCATCACTTGCCAAAACGAATAACTCATTATGATGGGAAATACTTGGAAATAAAACATGCTCTAGCAGAAATACAACGTCTAGAACGCTTGAAGCGAAAGAGTATGATCTACGAATGTGCACAACAGATATGGTCTGAATTGAGAGGATTATACGATGTGAATCTATTGGATTTAGTTGTTGAAGAGTAAATTTAGCTTTCTATTTTTTATTGTGCGTCAGTCATAAACATTTTTAAAATTCAATAAAAGTTATTGTGTGAGTGTATCTTGTGTTTAATCCAGAACCATGACTAAAGTCTCGATTTTTCTCAAGAGTCAATTCATCAGGTAGTTTTAGCACTGCATAATTTTACAGATTTTTTTCGAAAAAAACAATCAAATCTTCCCATATTTTATTCTTATACTTGAAACAAAGTAGAGATTTCTTTTACATAGTATGGATGAAGGATGTGAGTGTGCGTATTCTTTTCACAGATACCCACGCCTACACCCTCAAATAGAATTTTTTTGATTCTAGTATACACTGTTTTAGTTTTCTATCATTAGGCGCAATTTTTCCAAAGTTCCATTGCGTAAATTCTCTAGGTTATCTAGTGGAAATATGGGGACCGATCCAACAAACACCACTGTCAATACGCCATTGACAGTTTGAATCAAAGCAAATGGCATGGGCGCTCGAATCAAGTTACCGAACGGAATCGTCGCTATCAACTCCCAGTTTCCATATTGTTTACAGTAGGGTAAAACACCCCAGTTCGAAATGCCAAAGGTTGGAACTTGTGCAAGATTGGGCGGATCAAGGTTCTTTTCGTATATCTTTCCCATGATCATACCGAGAGCAAGAGTTTGGCCAGCGTCAATTGAAGTTTTCACGTGGTGACCGAACGCACTCGCCAGCTGCCACATTCCTAAGAACGTCGTTGGCGTATCTCTCGTAGGAATTGTGAATGCCATGGTTCCTGATACGTGATAACTAAGGTCATGATTAGGAATTGTTGGTACACATCGTCTGCGCGTATCGGCTGCAATTGCAACGACCAATTGGGTCGCTTCAGCGTCGTCAACGTTCACTAACGTCGAACTAGCGCATAGAATCGCACTGCTGACAGCTGATGTCACCGTTACTCTCTCGCGATGACATTTGTCAACGAGTTTTTGGGTTTCTTCCTTGCACAACGTGCCATAGGAGACTTCAGTGTGACAGTACTTAACCATCTCAATCAATGAAAAATCGACTTGAGCCAATGGTATCCTTGCAATGGTCTGTGTTCTTGTCACGCGCCAATACATGGCTGCCAGAATGAATTTGCCAAAGGTGACTAGCCTGCCCCATGTTGAAAGACTTCTTTGGATAGCTGCTTCCATGGTTATTGGCCATTCCAATGCATTGCAAAGTATATGTTGATCGCCCTTGCTTAAAGTCATGAGAAGTTCATGAGCTACCGTACTCAGAGACAATCCATCACACACGCAATGCTCGCATATGAGTATCAGTTCTCTCGGAGCATTTGCAGTGGCACTATCCTCAGGATCCTACAAAGGACGGATTTGAAAGTCAATAGTGCACCTATTCTATACCTGCAGAAGCCAGAATTCGACAAGTCCCTGCCCGATGATTGCTGACTCCTTCTCTCGTTCTCGCCATTCCTGACGCCAGAAGTGGAGATGATCGTTACGTTTTCGTGGTATCTCTCGAATCTTAAGACGAAGTGCATTGTCTTCTTCCATTAAATAGTTGCCAGGCTTAGTAGGATTGTTTTGTAGACGGCTTCGAAGAAAAGGATGACGACATTGAAGATGATTCACCGCTATGGTTAATGCTTCCAAAGAAATATAGGGTCCTTGCAAGTGAAGAAGTACGCCAACTTTCATATAGCCACTGTGCTGCAACGAAGTTCTAATCAGTGCGTTCTCTGCAGATCCAAGAATCCGTTGCTTTGAGTTGATAATAGACAAGTTTCGATGGGGGCTGAACAACATTCGCTCGTCGTACAGCTAGATGAGTAAATAGATGTGGGTCGTAGATAGCTATAAGAGGATTTAAAAAATGGATATCATATACCGTCACCTTCAAGAATTTTTCATTCAAATAATAGGTTGATAATGATTTTAATTGAGGAAGAAGAAAAAGAACTATTCAAAATGTAATCATATCTTCAACACTGATGGCAAGATTCCAATGCTTCAAAAAGGTCACAAAGTGATGATAACACGGAAGAATCTTTTATTGCTAGTAGAAACCTGCAAAGATAGAGTGGGAAGATGATTTGGACAGCAAAAAAACTGTGTTGAATTTCGTATATTTGACTTCGACTTCGGCAAGATTATAATGATTATTCACTAAATTTCTTTAATTATTATCACCCATTTCTCAAGAGCCCCACCGATGAGTTAGATACAACCGATCATATTTTTTTATTTTGTTTTTAATTCCCTTTGAGTCGTTTGCAGTACTCATTTTATATTCAATTCATAAAGATTTTTCGCTCTATAAATCTATAAATAGTTTAGATAAAATTTTTCTTAACCTTTGGTTGAATCAACAAAAGGCTGAAGATCGACACAAGGCGATCCTGCAATACCAAAACGCTGCTTTGAAGTTTTTCTTAATTGGATCAAATTTGATTAATTAGATTTTCCTTGTTCCTTATTTTATCCGAATTCTTCGAGCCATAGCCATGCTTTCTTTAAAAAAAAACGATCAAAATATGCTCTAGAAAGGTGTTTCACGACTTCGGAAGACTTTTGCTTTTTGACAGGTATCACCATTTTGATTAGTTTGTTCATTGTTTATATTATATAACTATTCAAGATCAGTCGCTTACACAAACCTTCTTTCTACAATCGCAGCTTCATCTGTTTTTAGCTATTCATTGTCTCAATCATCCATACGCTTAAAGAACGAAACGTTTCTATCAATCGCACGTACAATGAACACTTTGAGCCATGTGCAAAGCGGATAATACGAAGGAACAACAATAGACAGTCTTTAATTAAGAGCCGCTAAGATCAATAGTGAGCACAACAAAGGGAGAAACTGTTTTTTAGCTCTCTAGAAAATTTCCCCTAACTTGTGGATTAGTTACATCTCTTTGAGCGTTCTAAAAACTGACTAAGAGCTAAAGAGATGAATTGCAGATGAGGTACTTACAGTCGAAGAAAATCAAGAAATAGAACAGATGAATCGTGGTAGATGACTAATGTGAAAATGTAAAGATTGCTATTGTTATACAATCTAGAAGGATAACAAAGAAAATATGTATGTGTCAGAAGTTGTTATCAGTCCACTTTTTTCACCGTAACTCTATATTGCGTGAAATAAGAGAAGCAGCATGTTGGAGGGGAGGAACGAAACCGAGTTAAAAACCACAACAAAAAGGGTATAATAGAATTAATTTCATTCTTATCTTATATTACTGCATTGTTATGCAATTCTCAATTGTACTCTCGAAAATGGCAACCGATTTTATTTTTTCATTTTACTATTCGAACTTTTCTCAATAATTAATGGAGATTGAAAAAGGTTATAATCTTTCGCGACTACTACTACAAATAATAATAATCTCACATATGAATAGCTAGAGCAATAGGAAGCATTTATCTTGCAAAAACAAAAATTTGCTCACCATTCTTTCTCCATGGCACGTGCTTCGAGGATATGAAATGAATTAGACGTGATAAAAACTAGATACGTATGTATCATCCAATGGACATTCATCTACCTGCCTACCCATGCGAATGAGAGCCATTCAGAAAAACTGACCTATCTCCATAGTCATAAGTCAGAACTTAAGTGAACTGTTAGTTTTATAGAAATTTTCGTCGATATGGATGATTACACTTCTACATCGAGTCAGTTTCAACTGAAAAGTGTTCGGAATCATATCTGGGTGGGGGTGGGGGTGAGTGTTACTACAAATATTCGGATCACACCCACGCCCTAGCATTGATATCGACTATGCGTATTCTAATGATTTTAAGAAATAAATGTAATTTCATCTACGGAGTAAATTGATTAAGTAATTTATTTCGTAGAAAAAAATCCTTTTATTTTGTATATTTATAAAGCTTGAGTTGTTGTTGGATGATATCTCGTCATTCCTGAAAAAAGTATGAATATTTTCTATTGTATTTTTCTCATAAGTGATCATATGGCAGTCAAAAGCAGCTTAAAAATATAACATCTTTCATTCGAAAAATGACTGAATTAATCTCTTGCTTAAGTCAATTTACATTTATGTCTATAAAATCACAAGACTGCAAATGAGTACGTGTGAACCATAATAATACCGTGAAAACATGAGACTATCGTCGGTATACCACCGATGTGATACCGGTTTGAATCACGTGGGATTGTCGAATGAAAGGAATAATGGTTGACTATGTCGTTGAGTTGTCACCACAGGAATGATTTGATTCCTTAAGTATTAAAAAATTAGAACGGAGACGAGAAAATCACTACTAGACTCAACTTCATTGAATTAGCTCATAACATGGATTTGTGCCAATGAGCACTTTGAATTTGGTAGACGGAAACTGAGAGTGAACGTCGGGAACTTCCCTTAATCACCAAACTATTCTCAATGAAATGAATGGAATAAAAATACAATCATGTGATTTTATTTACGATAACGAGCGCCGTAATCGGTGATGTTCAAGTGAATAATATGTTTTCGTAATGTTTGATCATAGTCTACTTTCTTGACAGTGAAGAAAGTTTGATGATCAAATACAACTTCTTCTTCTTCAGGAAATTGTGATAATGAAGAGACATCAGCATTCCGCGTATCGGGCTGTTTTGGTACATAAATTTGAAACAAAGTGTTACCATCATACAATAAGGCTACTGCTTTATTTTTCGAACTACTGGAAAATGAAATCCATGTTATATCTTCGCCAACATATTGCTTGTACTCCTCGATCATGTCATCGGTTAAATTGGCGCTACGATATAGTAGAATATCAACTTCAGACCGTCGTCTGTGAAAACTTTCTTGCAATAGACTATAATATGGTCCTAATAGCTGTC
This sequence comes from Rotaria socialis, assembly GCA_905331475.1. NCBI lineage: Eukaryota > Metazoa > Rotifera > Eurotatoria > Philodinida > Philodinidae > Rotaria > Rotaria socialis. The sequence continues at coordinate 10,063 of CAJNYU010002966.1, forward strand.
CATACATTTTGTCCCGCTCATTCTCAAATGCACCAGTCGTAATATCTGCAGTTCTCATAAAATAATTGATAAATTTGTACAAAAAATTGTCCATGGTATATAAACGAATGACCTGATCCATAATTTCATCCTCTCGACCCCAGTATATTCCATAGGTTTCTTGAAAATCATTGGCAAGACATTCCGCTTGCTTTGCTTTACCCAACAGAGCACCTACTTTTCGAATACCAGTTATAGCGTCCAATACTCTTTCGGGACCAACTTGTCCTTCATAGAACAGAATTGCATTCATGAAGGATTTTGGCAACGAATAGAATGATTTCTCAATGCATTGTGCTTCTTCAACAACAAAACGATCGACTCTAACACGATCACTGATATCTGATAAGCCTATCTGTCGTTTTATCTCATATTGTTCTTGTGAATCTCGTTTACTAATTTGAATTTCACTCCTGAAATCAATCGTAAAATCATATAATTCGACTTGATCGTTGCCTTGTTGATATGCATGTTCAATCATTCGATTTTCGATATCATTATGTTGTTTCCATCTGTAGTCTTTCTCAACACCGGATGCATTGTCCTTTGATTTCCACCTCCATCTTATACACCCTTGTTCGGTTGACGACTTTTCTGAATCCATCTTTGAATGAAACAAATTAATCGTTGTGGATGGTAGGGGTGGCTCTTTACGTTAATTTAATATTAAGTGTTAGGTTTTAACTTAACACTTAATATTAAGAAAAAAAAAGTTTACATTAGCGACTTAATTACTTAATATTAAGCGTTAACGCAATACTTAATTTTTAATATTAAGTGTTAACGAAACACTTAATTTTAAAAATTAAGTATTTCTAGAGCGCTTAATATTAAGAAAAAAATGTGTAGATTACCCACTTAATTACTTAATATTAAATGTTAAAGGAATACTTAATATTAAAAATTAAGTATTGCATTAACACTTAATATTAAGTAATTAAAATTACTTAATATTAAGTGTTAAGCAAAACCACTTAATTAACTCTCTTAATTAACTCAAATTAAGATCAACGGTCCACCCCTAGTGGATGGTCCATAATAGATGGTGGAGTTGGTCACTTTTTTTGGCACACATCGTGTGCGATAATTGGAAGATCGACACGAGTCGTTCCTTTTAAAGTGGCGATACTTTGTTGATACGAATTAAAATCATAGAAAGAGGCATAAATGTAATGCTTTACGCAATTTTCTTCTTTTTTGTTTTTTTCTCTTCATCTTTTTAGTCGTTTACTCTCGGTTCTGTTCTCATTCTCTCTTCTTTAATTTTATCTTTCTCTTTCGTTCGTTGCTTTTAGTTTGTTCTTCTTTTTTCTAGCTATTCGCTATACTCACGTATCCCCGCTGCCATTTACCATCAGTACTCCTCTCTCTTCTTTTTTACACTTTTTTATTCGAGTTTTCATTTATCTACTCTCTAAATATCCCTCCAAGCAAAAATTTGTACGCAGCATAATATATCGTTGGCACAAATTGTAACGCTTTGCTTTAGTGATGCAGCTTTTCGCTTATACATCTATATTTCTTTTTTTTTATGTAAGCACTTCCAAGTGTAACATCCACGAGTATAGTAAAAAAAAGAAAAAGAAGATGGTGATCTCTGTATTTTGTTAACATCTCAGCCGTTATTTAGAGGTGTCAGTTTACAGTTTATTTTATTTTAATTTAACTTCGCGACAAGTTAATATAATTTAAAGTTAATAAATTTTTTGGATGGATGCACATCATTGCTATGAGGAAAATGTGTGACTTTAACACTAGTGAATACTAAATGAGAGGAGAACCTAGTAGTTTAGGTTAATATTTGTTCATAATAGCCAACATTTATCTACAGATTATGCAGAATCTGTCATATTTCTTCTTCGAAATACCGGGATACTCATAAAAATATATTTAATAGCACACAACGTAGAAGAATGATTAGCTTTAACTTTAGAAAACAAGAAACATACCCAAATTTGACTTTAAATAATAGCAACCAAGTCAAAAGTTATGTTTATCTGCTAATTTTTAAAATTTAACCAAATTTGAGTTTCAAACAATTTTATTTAAATTTAAATTTCTGAAAATTTATTTCTCGATTTAATATTTTTTTTTTAAATTAAAATGTGACAACCCTAGCCGTTATCTAATCACTGTTGGATTATTTTTTTATCAAAAGATTCCCCGTCGTATTCTACACAAAATTATATGTTTCATTACGAAAAATATTTATCTTTTCGTCTTTAGATATCGCCATTAATTAACACTAGTGTTACACGCAACTTAGGAAATCTGTCTTTTTCCAATTTTTACCTGAAACATTCAGTTCCTGAATTAATCACATTGCTAAACGTATGAATGTGGATGTGAGTACACGGAAGACCCAAAACCACACCCACGCCGTCACTTTCGGCGCAATCAAATTAGATTATTATGAAAATTTTAAATTTCGTTCCGTTACAGGAGAAGACTATAATCATTGATTGTCGATATTTATTGGGTTTGGCTGTCACTGTGGATATTATGGGGTGTTAGAGATGCACATCGACATCCCACCGAACAAAATGCGAAGAACAATTACAGATAGGAAGACAACTAAACAACAGCTGGATATATGCGATACAAGCATTTATTCTTTTAAAGTGCTTGTTTATTTGCAAATAATTTACAATCAGAATTATACGTTGCTGCTGCAGTTAATGGAGCATAATGGTTCCATAACTTTTTGTTCCTAGTAAAATTGCGATAAACTTCCATTCATTCAAGTTCAATTGCAAAAAAAACATGGACCACCACTGAAGTCAACTGTAGTAGGTGTAGGGTGTGAGCATGGGTGATGTTTCCCTCTGAATTGATACTCACATCCTTCAATTGTTTTCGTTATTCTGCTTTTGAAAGGAAGACACTATTTAATAATAAGCCCACACACACACACACACACACACACACATTATGATATCTTTTATGATTTGCAAAACTTTAAAAAAAGAGTCAAAGTTTAAGGATTGGCCAAAGTAATTACGTCTGCTTGAGATAACTCTCTACTATAAATACGAAATTCATCGATACTTCCCTGATAGAAACCAGGTTGAATTCCACCATGAGCACAGTAGAACCCATTTAAAGGCTGTCCAAGAGTGGCTGACATTGGTACGCCACTTGATGGATAGGCGAATGCACTACTTTGTCCGTAGAGTACTCCATTGATATATAGACATATTCCGTTAACTTGACTGAAAGTTTCTACAATATGAATCCACTGGTCAACTATAAGAACAGGTCCAGTGACTTGAACGATACCAGTTGCACTGTATCCACTCACGAGTATCTGTCCCAGTGAGTTTAACCCTATGAATTGAACACACCAACCAGTACCATCAGGATACTGAGAGATGTGTAGAATAGTACCACCATTTGTAACTGATATTATTGGTCTTAACCACATTGCAAATGAAAATGGATTATATGATTGTCCTATTAAAACGAGTCCTGTTACTTGGAAATAACTTGAACTTGTATTAAATAAATAGGACTGTCCAACTCGTCCACCATCGCCACTGCTCAATCCAAATGTCACACCCTGAATTTGATTAGGACCACTATCCCAACTGGAATAACTTAGACAATCCATAGAATAGTATCCAACTAAGGTTGCATCGTCTAAAATTTCAGCTGCTGTCTTTGCTTGTCCGAATAAGATTTCGAGCTGATCGATATAGCCATTAAAAAAGCCAGATGTGAAAGATGGATATGCACCGATTGTTTGTATTCCAGCTGTAATCAAACAAGGACTTGAATTTGTATGTGTGGCGTCTATCAAAAAAAGAAACCTAAACAAACTCTGTCTTACAGCAAGTCAGTTAAGTTTATTATCTATCACTGAAATATGTATACTGAAACCTTATTTTTCATATTTTCTCTGAAGTTTAAACAGAGTTCTACTAATATCTTACCCACAACCCCGTTAACATAAACAACTTGCGTGCCCGCCGCATAATCATACGTAAATGCCATGTGTTGCCATTGATTCACTTGAAACATAGTTGGTCCAGTCACATCATTGGCAAAGAATGCACCGTAGTTTTTTCCATTTCTCAACATCATCCACATGTACTGATTACTTGCTGAAGAATTTGTTTGAGCGTAGATGATCATATCACTGTACGGAGTGCCAGTATAAACTGCCAGGGGATAAATCCACGCTTCGACAGTGAGACTAGTCTGATAGAAATTCATATAATTTGCAACTGTCAGATACTGTGAACTATATGAAAGGAGTTGAATCGCATATCCACGGCCATTGTATCCCGGTGAGATATATTGTGGACTATTGAATGCAACAGCATTGTAATTGCCGTAATAATCGTTGGGAGTGTTGTCAAATGTATACAGGACAGATTCACCTCCTTGGCCGCCGGGAGCATGTGTTGATGTAGCAGAGGCTGAACATAAAAGCGCTAAAACAAAAAGATGCAATGAATTTATGCTCATCATTGGACAGCAATCAATATCAATCTCTCACTGGTAGTAGTTGTTGTTGTCGTTGAAGCTAAATGAAAAGATATAGTAACGTGTAGATATCTGAATGGTAAGAAACAAAATTTATATCGTATTTTGTATTTTGTACACTCTAAATAAAAATCGTTTTTCCGGGAACCCCGAAATTAGGTTGCCGAGCGTTCGAAAACCCAATTAGGTTTCCAGGCTCATTCCGAAAACCGTGAAGCGTTTCCGAGTTTGTCACTATATGAAATGCTTTAAAGGTTTCCGAAGTCCGTAAATCCTTTTTGCTCTCCAAAATCTTTTAAAGATTCCCAAGATGAGTCCTGAAACTCTTTCGGGCATAAAAAAGTCCGGAAACCTTTTTGTCGATTTCCAAGAAAACGATTTTTATTTAGAGTGTATTTCTATGATGAAATTGGATCTGTCTTCCTCTTCAGGCATCATCTGAATGGTTCATTGATATAGGCACCTTTCTATCTTCTACTGTTATCAAACTTCTTCTCTTATTTGTTTGTTTCTTTCGTTCGTTCGGCGCTATCTTACGTTCTATTCTCGTTCAATTTTTTCAGCTGACACTCACCACTCGAGTGTTCTTTCATACAGTCAAACTATTGCACTAGTCAATAGAGTGATATTCGATGTTTCTCATTCATTCAAAAGTATTTTCATAGTAAGATCTACGAAATATAGATCAATGTATGCATTATCCATTTGCGCAGTACACGTAGGAGAGACGCCTCGTTAATATGTATACTTTTTGCTAATCGTTTTTCACAACTATAAATATTCCTCGAAGAATTCCACACAAAAAAGAGAATCACTCAGAAGATCAGTTCATTTTTTAAGACAAATAATAGCTTTGAATGACAAAAGGCCTTATCAGAATCAAATAAATAGGATATTTTCAATAATAAAAAAACATTCACTGTTTTTTTCCACTTATAGTTTTTGATTGAACTGCTAAGGATTCTTTTTTCACAAGAAAGACTGTAACAAAGAGAACCAGAAGTCGATAGAAGATTTTATCTTTATTCTGAAATTCATCTATTTCCTCTTAAAATTTTTTATACATAAAAAGGGTAACTCATTGATTCAGTTAATACTACACTTCCTCTTTTCAATAAATCATTTCTAGAAAACATTTTATTTAGCAAATATCTGAATTTCTAAAAACACCCTTCGTCAAAGCTAAATTCTTACTTGTGGAAGTAGTTGTTGTCGAAGTGGCTAAAGATAAACAATACAAGAAGATAAATCTTCACTCATCAAGCAACACTTACTACTCGTAGTTGATGTTGTTGAAGTTGACGCTAAAAGAAAGTAGAAAGTCAATGAAGAAAATCATTTTCGTTAGCAGTACAATTATAGATATTAGTGTGTTTAAGATTTGTTCGTATTGTACCTTTCTATGCTTTCTAGGCGTGCTTTTATATTTCTTAAAGCAACAATTCAATTTTAACAACTTTGTTTTGTTTCATGATCGACATATTTTCCTCGTATATTGAAAAACGGATCGATGAATGTTGAACTTTTTCTATAGATCCAAGTGTATTTACAAACAGTAAAATTACTTACTACTCGTTGTCGAAGTACTTGTTGTGGTACTCGTAGTCGAAGTACTTGTCGTAGTTGTTGTCGAGGTGCTTGTGGTAGTACTTGTCGATGTAGTTGTAGAAGTACTTGTGGTAGTACTTGTCGACGTAGTTGTAGAAGTACTTGTGGTAGTTGCTGTAGTTGTTGCTGAAGAAAAGTTAAATAGATTAGGTAAGATACTGAGAGATGATCATGCATATTTACTTGGTGTTGTTACAGTAGTCGACGTTGAAGCTAAAAAAGTCAGAGACAGAAGTCTAGTGGTATGAGAAAAGAACACTACAGTATCGATGGAATAAGTCAAATCACCTATCAAGCATATCTTTCTCTCTTAACACGCCGCTACAGAATACTTTTGTCAGATATGATTTTGATGTCTGAACTAATAGCACAAAATATGTTGTGAACAATAACATTTGTTCAAAATTTAATGATGCTAACAATTGCTCTCAGTCAAAATTACATATCGAAAATGCTACATAAAACTTCTTTGTCAATCCTCTTTCGATTATCTTTATGCTAATTTGATTTGTTCAAATTGATTATCAGTATTTATATTTAGTCCTTTTGACAGAACAATTTTGTGTTCTACTTCTCTCAGAATAATTTTAATATAAGTAGAATATGGATCTTCCGAATCGCTCTTGTTTTCGTTTGTTATTCGATCTCTATATATATATCTGACCTGAATTGGCCAAATATGATGCCGTAACTGTAGCCAATACTAAACCACCAACTAAAACTCCAATTGCAAGACCAGTTATTACAGGTTTCAGCCACAACCTTCAAGTAAATCTATGCTATACTAGAAAACGAACACGTTAAAGACGATTACTAACGCGTTCTGAACATTTGAAACCAGTGTACTTCCATTTGCAGGTTGTACTTGTTTTTTACCTAGATTTTTTTCCGTTTGAATTTGAGTCGGTTCCCAGACACTCCATTGCTTGTTCTTCATTGTTAGATACTGATTCTTGGTAGTATACGTAGGAATTAAAAATCAAGTTTTAAATCTGAAAAAACAAATACAAAAACTAGATTATTCATAATTGCAGCAACATATAAATCCATTATTCTGCGGTAATTAGTTTAGTAGATAATCACTCGAGGGTCTTGCTACCAATACGGAATATGACTATTTAAGAAGGCATCAGTACGAATGGCTTTAGCAACAGGATGTTGCTCATTGATATCGGTATGATTAATGTTGTAAACCGATGAAAAACTTGAGAGGAGCCTCTCTACCCAGGTCAAACAATCAGATAGTAAGATCTTGTATGATCATACCTCTGATCCGGTATGATCGTATAAGAGCAGATGAAAGCATACAAGGAATCGTAAAGCCAGATCATTGTATCAATTCGTACTGTAAGATTTCTGTAAGATTCTTATCAGATCTTACAAGAATCTTATGTCCTGATAAGATCTTATACAAATGGATACGATGATCTGACTTTACGATTTTTTGTATGATTTCATTTGATCTTACAAGAATACCGTCTGATTTTTTCACCTGGGTAGATGTATGATCCACTAAAATTTCTGCAGATTTTGTCCCGGAATGAACCACATTTAAAGTGAGAGACTATTTTATTTTTGTTCTTCAGTTGATTTTTATTAATATGCACGGAAAGAACAAATCTTTCTATGGATTCGTATTGAAATGGGATTTGTAAAAAATGAAGGAGAGAAATCTACAATAGAGAATGATTACTAATCAAACAAAGTTATTGAATGAGTAGATGTTTGCAACTCATGTATTCATCTGAAAATTTCAATATATTCATTTTTGAATAAGTTGTGCAGAAGCAAAAATAAATTCGAAAGAATAAAGAAGCCTAAGTAGTTTTTTTTCAATATTATATTGCTTGCGAATTCGTTTCATTGTTGATGTTTTAGTCTTCTAAACTATGAGATTATTTTTTAGAACGAATGAGATATCCCTTGAAAAACAAGAAGTACGAGCAATAAACACCCGACTTGTAAACGACACATTTTCTATCTTCGATATGAATACTTTTGAGAAATAATATACTGAACGTATTTTCTTGCCGGATTATATACACAAACACGAACAAATACAATAAACACTAAATTCATTTTTCTTTTATGTTTTTCTAATCTTCTCTTCATGAATTTCATGTATAGTAGATGTGAGAAATTGGGAATGAATTGTGTTGTCATCTTTCTATTTCTCTTTTTCTGAAAACTAATTACTGTTTGATTATTTTCTTGCTGTTTTTGCTAATGAAATTGAACGAAGATTATTTTTCAAATTTAAGTAAATATTCACGCTTTTGTTAATCTTCTGTGATGATATTGATATTTCTTTCTTTTATAATATTTATAATGCTTCCTTTTATTGACTTATGATGGTCCGAATTATATTCTAGTTCTAGTGAATGATTGTTTAGTCGCATGAAACTATTGACCATGATGGATTACTAATGATAAACTGAATTAAGATGAATATAAGAAATATTTGAAATAAAAAGGCGGAGAAATCGACACCAAAACAACATGCAATAAAAAGAAAACAAAAAAAATAGAAGCCATAAAGAGAGGGTGTAGCTGTCCTGCTATCACAATATTTTTTTTTCTATCTTCACGAGTAGGCTCATTAGACAAGAGTGAAGTCATTTTAATTCTGGATCACTGGAATTCAACTGAAACAAAGCTACTGTAAAATATGTTGTTAGTAGACGATGCTCAAATAAAGTCTCAGTGCTGTTTTATGCATGCCTTTTGCACTAGTACACTTCGTCGAAGAAACACTCTTTTCGTTCTGTTGTCCCTAAGTATTTGTCGTATCTCTCTTAATGAATTATTGTTTTGTGTATAACCAATGGAAATAACATAAAATAAATGAAAAATTGCAAGAGATATGTACAATAGCGATAAATAAGTAATTGTGCTAAGACATATAATATTAATTGGGTAAAAGGATCAATAAAAAATATTATTCAAATGTAATTGTGATAGTGCTAGACTCAGTGAAGACTAATTAGATTTGTCGGTCGCTTCATGAATTTCACCGTAATCTAAACTAAATATAACACTGACCCGACATTCTTTATTATGGAACCAAGTCAAATAAAAGAAATGTATGTCACTTCTCAATTTCAACTTTCACTGCGCACTACTTTTCCAGCAAAATACCTCAAATAGAAAAACTGTTTTCTATAAAAGAAAAAGCAATGATGCTCCAAGAAGGTTACATCTATACTGAAAAACGTACTATAACGATTATATTTATTTTTCGATCTGAGAATTGAGATTGTAAAGCTAAGATCGCTTTGAACATCAATCAATTAATTGAAATAAAAATCATTTATCAATAAAGCTTGCTGTTATGCCAATTCATCCCTAAAGATAATTCTCTCACCACCAACGTCACACTCCCATGCTCCAAAACACGATCGTTTTCCAATTATCTAATTAAAATTGATATTAAAATTCGACCGATCAACGCCCGCGACTCATCTCAACTAGATCAATTCTTAAAAAATATAGCAGCCAACATTACTCTTTAGGCTATTTTTTTTCTTTAGATTGTTTTCTTTCTAAATCTGTTCCTCATTCTGTTAAAAGAACAATTCATAAGGAGAGATGCGACAAATAGATAGTGACAACACAACGACAAGAATTTTTCTGTGACGAAGTGAGCGGTCACCGAAAGATAACTTTGCTTTTCACTATTTTGTTAAAATACATTGATTCATATCATATTCAAGTTAACAACACTGCACATAAAAGTATCTTTTTTCAAGATTTATTGAAAAAAATGTTTATTTTTTAATCAGTTTCTTTGGGTGAAGTCATTCTGATAATGAAAAGCAATCTGTCTCAGATAAAATAATCTTAATCACTATCATTGATTATTTTTGCGACTTTTTCCAAGATTGTTTCTATTCGAGGATCAGTAACACCTGTTGATTCTGCATTAAATTCATTCATAACATAGGCGAAAGAAAGATTTTTTGAAGGAGCAGCAAAACCAATACTACCACCAGCACCTACAATAGAAAAGGGAATAATCCGATCGCATTAAACATTCAAATTACCGTAATGACCAAATGTTCCTGGAGCAAGCGATGTAAGAAATTTATCGTAAAGCATGAAGCCCATGCCAAATGGAGTGGCAAGCTCATGGTAATCAAGTTCATGCTGCGGTGTATTCGATTTCGTTGCTTGATCCATAAACTTTTTTTCGATCAATCGTTTATATTTTCTGTCATTGGTATCCCCAATGAGTGATGCATAGAGTCTTGCAATGGACCGAGCATTGGCGATTCCATTTACAGCTGGCATTTCTGCTCGATGTGCCCGATGTTCGTTGAAAAAGTGAAATGGTATCAGGATTAACTCATCCAATGTCATTTGTACATTTAAATCGAGAACATGTGATGATACACGATGTTGTTGATTTGATGGTAGTCCAACATAAAATTCAATGCCTAATTTATTTGCTATTTCATCTTTAATAATTTGTCCAAGAGTTCTTCTCTTGGAATCGACACGTCGCACAAGTTCTCCAGCCAGTCAACCATAGGTGAAAGGATGATAACGATGAGCTGTTCCTGGAGGCCATAACGGTGCCTGTTGTTCTAATGTATGAATCATTGCTGCCCAGTTCAAATATTGTTCAATGGGGGATCCATCGTCAGGTAATCCAGCACGATGAGAAAGAATATCCGCCATGGTAGTATTTTCTTTTCCGTTTTGTCCATATTCTGGCCAATATTTTTGTAACCAATGCTGAATAATCCAATAGACCTTGTTGCACGTAAAGAGCAACAGCTGCTGCTACTAGACCTTTTGTCGTTGAGAAGACAAGCTGTAGTGTATCATCGTCGTAAAATTTATTTCGCGATCGATCAAACCATCCACCCCACAAATCAACAACCAATTCACCTTGATGATAAATGGCAACTGATGCACCTACATCTCTTTCTTGTATAAAATTGTCACAGAATACATCTCGAATAACTTCCCACCTATGTGCAGTTATTCCTCGTATATTGAAATCGGAACAATGTGAACAAAATACAGCTGGAATAAAAAGAGACCAAATCAAACTAGAAAAGTACATGATAAAGAATGAATCCATAAAACGATACATAAGACAGTTTATATCTCATTGTTAAAGTGCAACACTAAAACAATGCAAATATCACAATATAATCTGTGTGTGTGATTTTATTTTTTACTTGTATCTACCAAAGAAATATCATTCTCTAGGATATGTTAGAAGTTCAATCTTACATGAAGCCATAAAACAAGAAAAGTATCTAAAATGTCTATTGGTTCCGGTCATTTCTATAATATAGAGAGATGTTTATGACTAGGTGATCTACTCTGACTGATTGTTTTTAATAACGATGATTTTTTCTGTTCATGTTGGTGAATAACACAATTGAAGTGGTTAAAGATTTGGAAACAATCGCGACTATTTAAATAATTCACTCCCTTTTCTTATACAAACAATTGGTCATTATTTCTACCAGATGCTTTGAATCATTATTATATTCCATGACTCACCTTCTCTACGAATTCATTTTTTTAACAAACTCAAACAAATTGTTTTGAAACATATCATGGTCAATTTCACTTGCAGTGTCTCCATTTATGAAGATGAGATTCCTCACACGAAACGATCAAAAACTGCCTGAGAAAATCATATTTCCTCCACTGTATTTAACTGTTAGAATGGTATATTTGGAATTGAGTTCTTCCTTCGGTGTTTGCCACGCGATACTTTCCGGCAGACATAAACAACTTAAATATATTTTCATCAGACCATAAAACTTGATCCCACTAGTCTAGAAGCTTTTCATGATACATTTCAGCATGATTGGCTTTATCAGTTTATGGTATTTTTCTAGCTACACGACCCTTAAAGTCGCCTTATGTAGTCGACAGTATACAGTTTGCTCAGAAATTATTACTCCTAGCTCGGTTTCAATGTCAGCTTGTACAAATAGTGCCGAGTTTTGCCGATCGAATTCTACTTTTCACTCAATTACTTGATCAAGATGCACTGAGGTGTTACGTTTTCGATTTCGGCCAATAATATTTCCTGTAACTTTTATTTTGTACTTCGTAATTATGTAATGGACTGAATTTCGGGGATTTATCACTTTTTTAGCTATTTTGTACTTGGAACCACCGTTAAAAAAATGTTTCATAACAATTTGTCGTAAATCAAAAGAATACTCCTTTTTGTTTGTCATTGTAATAAAAATGAACAAGGTAATCCACTACGATCGTTTTAAATATATCGAAATGTAATTGACTATTATTGATGGCACTAGGAGTCATCGAAGAACTTATACAGAGAATCATCAATCAATACTTCATCGTTTTCTTTAACTAGAAGTTACTTGTTAGATAAGTTTAGAAGACGAAAAATTGTATATTATGTTTGTTTCGTTACTAAAAAAACAGGAACGACTTGACCAATGGAACTAAAGCTTACTATATTCGTACTAGACCCTTCAGGTTAAGCATTGATGCAAATCGAGCTCTCTCGTTTTCGTTATGCCAGAGGTATAAATTGAGAGAGAGAGAGAACCGTGGCTTCTTGTTGGATAATTTTTGGTAGTCAGTGTATACTATGCATAAGTAGGTATTTTTCCTTCGAGCTGAATTTTCGTTTTTTGCAGGTAACTGTCATAAAGGCTTCACCTTGAGATTGTTACTGTTGCTCTGTGCTGATTAAAAGAATTAAAAAAGCAAAACATAAAGCAAATAGAGAGAGATGAAGTTTAAAATGCTTGCCATGCTGGAAAAGTAACAAACGCATTCTGCGAAAAACAACAGAGCCGTCTCACACACAACATCGAAAGGAAGAGTTGGGGACGATTAAAAGCGAAACTTACTTGGTATAGTTGACTTTTGTTACTTTATATTTATGCGTAACCTCATATGAGAATTACAAATACTAGAACAAGTTTTTTTTGAAAATTACAAGTAGAGATGATTTATCTTATTAAAAAAATGATTTCAATAGCTAGGAAGTCAGTATCATAGAGCGATTTTTTACATTGAATCATGCTTTATTGGTTTCTCAACTATCAAACACATGAATCTGCTATGTAACACCCATCGTAAAAAGACGAATGATTTCGAGTACTTCTACGTACGAGCGTCCTACTTGTAAAAGCTGTTGTCCTTTCTTAACCCAAATTTACACCACGCATCGACATTAACTCTCCACTATGAAAAAAATTAAGTTCTGCAGACACATTTTAAGGGTTATACTATCGAGCAAAATTCAGAAACCCCGAAATGGCCCTACCACCCATTGAAGTTACAACATTATTCACATAACTTATCATTATACTTTCCTTAGTTGTAACTTTGAGTTTTAGACCCGAAAATCAGTCAAATATTATAGTACTGCCTTTCACACCATAAGCATGCGCCACTATGACTATCCTTTATCACGGCACCATTATATAGGTATACGTCCATGGAGCTACTTCCTTATAATTATTCACCAATGCCTTTACATATATATATATATATATATATATATGTCCCCTTACATGTATCGCCTTATGACTATTCCCTAATAACTACCCTATTGTAACTGTGCCCTCATGTCTACATCCAGTATGACTATGCTTTTACAGCAGTCACAATCTTGTGCTAGCAACTTTATACGTATGTCGGTGTATCTATAGAATTATTGGGCTACTCTATAATAATATCCTCATACCTATTCTCTCAAAGGTAAGCATTTGCAGTCACAAGCACGAGGCTTTATTTCTGACATGAAGCTATTATATTTCGTTAAATGCTCTGTCAGATTTGGGTTGGTATGCGCGGTTGTAGCTTGGTGTGAGTGTAAGACCTGTCAGCAGCTGCGGCTACACCGACACACACACACACTGACAATTTTATATACTTTTTCGATGGAATAAAAGTTTCTTATATTCGATAGCTAAATCAAAACGACAACATCCAAAATATTGATCTAATTTAGTCCTGCCTATTAATATGGCAACTTCCAGTAAACCAACTGATTGCTTTCATAGAGATGTCGACAATTTACAACTGGAATTATTTTGTCTTATCTGGTTGGATGCTAATAGCAACGGTAAAGAAGCTCGCGATACCGAACGAAAATTACGCTCTATCATTAATCATCTACAGAAGTTCCAAGATGTAGATCAATGTCAAAAGTTCATTGAAAAGCGATCAAAAAATGAGCGAGTTGTCATGATTGTTAGTGGTCGATTGGGACGAGAAATAGTCCCTGCGATTTACAAACTGCGACAAGTTATATCGATCTATGTATATTGCATGGATAAGAAAGGTAACAAGAAATGGGCTGACAAATTTGCAAAAGTAGAATAATTTTGAACGATTTCGGTTTCTTCTGGTGATTTTTTTGTTGATAGGTGAAAGCTGTTGATACTGACCTCGATGAACTCATCTGCAGAATAAAAGCTGATCATAAAATCCAGAAAAAAGTGGAAGAGCCATTATCGATTAGTATTTTTAACACAAACGCTGGTGCAGGTAAATCAACAACAGGTCTAAACGGACAATTTGTTTTTTCTCAAGTTCTGATCCATTGTCTTTTGCAACTGAAATACACTGCTGCAAATAAAAATGAACTTATTGTTTTTTGTAAACAACAATATAAAGAGAATGATTTCGAATTGAGCAACATTCAGGAATTTCAAGATGATTATTCATCTGGCAATGTTTTATGGTGGTACACACGAGACTCTTTCTTTTACAAGACTCTTAATGCAGTTCTTCGTGATCAAAATATTCATGCAATGTTCTTGTTTCGTTCATATATCTCAGACATTCAAGACCAATTGAAAAATCATCAAGCTGAGAAATCTATAAAACTTTATCGAAGTCAAATGATATCTAGTGATGAACTGCAAACTTTGAAACAAACGCTTGGCCAATTTATTTCAATAAATTCATTTTTTTCCACTAGTACTGATAAAAAGCAGGCTCTTGCATTTCTCGATATTCCAGATGGTGTGGAGAATTTAGAACCAGTATTATTTGAAATCGATGCCGATCCTAAGATGGCTGCTGGAAAACCATTTGCTGATATTAGTCCATATAGCGACTATAAAGATGAATCTGAAGTCCTATTTATGCTTGGTTCTATATTTCGTGTGAAAAGTGCCAATCGTAGCAGCAATAACAAAGTATGGATTATTCAAATGACATTGTGCAGCGATAATGAACATGACTTACAACAAGTTCTCATGGAAATGAAAGAACAACTTGGGAATGAAGAGACAAATCTTCAAACATTAGGAAAACTACTGTGGGAGATGAGTAAACTTGATCTGGCTGAGAAATATTTTATTCACTTGTTAAAACAGCTCCCAGTCAATGATCCTTTACTTCTTAGTTTATATCAAGATCTTGGAAAACTCGCATCCCAAACCGGTGATTTAGATAAGAGTATGGAATGGCGTCGAAAAGCTATTACCAAGGGGGAAAAAACTCATTCCGAGCCATTCGAATGGCTAGGAATGGATAGGAATGGATCGGAATGGATCGGAATGGATCGGAATGGATAGGAATGGATCGGAATGGATCGGAATGGATCGGAATGGATAGGAATGGATAGGAATGGATCGGAATGGATAGGAATGGCTTTCAACTAATCGCTATGAATTAGTGTCTTGACGTAGTTCAAACTATACAAACACTTTAAAATTCATTAGAAACATGATTATCGCTATTGTCAAAGTGCTCTGACTAAAGGAAGCCTGTTGAAAATAGTATAATCATTTCCCAATATGTATCAGACTTTATTCATTTTCATCACATTATGTAGTTACTGGCACACATAAACATTTGTCATATTCATAATTACAAGTAATTACTAACAACGAGATTCATCATTATATTGATAAAATAATATTTTAATAGAATCAATTCACGACGGAGTCTCCCAAGCTCACCCCCACAGACTTCAATGGATCTTTGCCCATCGATACTGCACGGTGTTCTCTATTGAAAACATTGCACTATTTTCAGTGCGTAGTGCTTTTTTCAAAAGGTATACGCATTTTTTATATTTTTTTCCTTTCC